>MU249615.1:276734-338263 GCA_018977245.1 Lethenteron camtschaticum
CACTTGTTTAGCCAGGAAAGCCTCACTGAGTCTAAAGGTTTTTGTAGGGTCCTGCCAAGTGTTTGCAGTAGGGGCGATGTTGCTACACCTAATCGGACATCGGACGGACGGACGATATAATATATTGTAGGCTGGTTCACTTCGTTCCTACCAGTATAAAGGATGCATTCCTGGAAAATGCTACTTAACTCGAAATTACTTTAAGTGAACTCGAATTTCCCATACACATGTTAAAATCTGAGGTTGCGTTCCTAGCTGAAATTTCTGGAAAAAAAGTGTGACTAAATGTCAGGAAGTGTACAAAACTGCATATTATTATAATGTGCATTGATGTTAATGAATAATAAATAAAAATAATTAGATAAAACTTAAAAGAGTTGGTTGAAAGGGCTGGTTGATCAAGGCCTTTTGGGGTAAGCAGTGGTGGCGTTATACAGACGGAGTAGGATCAACTGCCTCTTCTTCTAATGATGACGCTGGAGCTACAGGAATGTTGACCAGAGAAAGCTGGCTTTTTTGTGGGGTTTTTGGCATTTAAAGAGAGAAGCGAATGCATTTTGTTATAAAGGGTTGTCGGAGCTATGCTCCGCGAATTTTTTTGCATAGACTAAGTGGTCCGCCGGCCAAAAAGAAGTTTGAGAAACACCACTGTGGTTGATGTTGTATAGTTGTTGCCGCGGCTGGTAATGTTGTACATTGCTGTAGTTGGTTACTGGGGTCCTCAGGCACGGCCATGGTACGCGATGTGATCCGTACATGGACACTTCTTCCAAGCTGATATCAGAGACGTAGGGGTGGTTAACGTCCATGATTGAGGAGCACATCCCTCCAATGTGCTCCTCAATCAGCCCAACCATCCGGTCACCAGACCTCTACCCTTCACCTACCCTCATCCATGCCCAGCCATAGCACCTATCTACATTACCGCTTCACGTGTGTGCCCCATACGTCGCACCCATCTGTCGCCCGCAATCGCCGTCACACTCCACCGCCTTCCCGAACCCCTACAACATCAGCAGCTGCGTTCCTAGGTCCTGTCCCTCCATCCCTTCCGTCACCACCCTCACCGACAGCCGCTCCACCCCACCCGTTGCTCCCCTTTTGCCCCCGTGTTCCGCCGTCAACTTGCGTTGTAAAGTGCCCTGGAAAGGGCGCTGCTGTATAAATCCTAAATAGAATACAACACGGATAACGCAAGACAGATATTACACCACACCCGAGACGTAACGCAACACAAAGCTGTCCCGCAACAGGCGGCACAGCACAATGTCTGCAACACAAAGGTCGGCAACACAAAGTTACATTGCGCAACGGGCGACAGGCAAACAACACCAAGGTTACACAACATATTACATAAAGGTAGCACAACACAAACGTTACACAACACAGGTTACATAACAAAGCCACGGTGCCAACACACGTGTACACAACAGGGGACGCGATACAATTGTAACACAAAGGTTACAAAACAGTGACACAACAGTGACACAACACCACGAACACACACACACAGAACGCGCCACCCGCCCGGGTACGAGCCAGAGGCAGGTAACGCACGCGGGGCCGAGTGGTTGCGCGTCTCGGGACGTGCATCGCGGCCACGGCGGCGGCGGCGGCGGCGGTGGTGACACACCGGCGGCACTCACGCGTGGGGAGCTCGTGGTGATCGCGAGACGAAGCCTCCACTTTCTCCAGCAACAACAACCACAGCGCCACCACCACCACGCACCCGCGCACTTCCCGCCAAGCAAAATCGCCGCCTGTCTCGGCGCCTCACGGCCCCGCAGGCCGCGATTGGTCGGAGGGAGGTTCACGGGCCCGGGCCAATGGGCGATGCCGTCACCACCCCGCGCGGGCGGTGAGGAGTGGTGGGGGGGACGGGACACTGGTGGGGGGGGGGGACACTGGTGGGGGGGGACACTGGTGGGGGGGGGACACTGGTGGGGGGGGGGACACTGGGGGAGGGGACACTGGTGGGGGGGGACACTGGGGGGGGGGGAACACTGGGTTGGGGGGGGACACTNGGGGGGGGACACTGGTGGGGGGGACACTGGTGGGGGGACACTGGGGGGGGACACGGGTGGGGGGACACTGGTGGGAGGGGACACTGGTGGGGNGGGGACACTGGGGGGGGGGACACTGGTNGGGGGGGACACTGGTGGGGGGGGGGGACACTGGGGGGGGNGGGGACACTGTGGGGAGNGGGACACTGGTGGGGGGACACTGGTGGGGGGGACACTGGGGGGGGGATGGGGACACTGGGGGGGGGACACTGGTGGGGGGGGGGGGGACACTGGTGGGGGGGGGACACTGGTGGGGGGACACTGGTGGGGGAAACAATGGTGGGGGGGACACTGGTGGNGGGGCACTGGGGGGGGGGGAGACACTNGGGGGGGGNNCACTGGGGGGGGGGGGNCACTGGTGGGGGGGGACACTCGTGGGGGGGGGACACTGGTGGGGTGGGGACACTGGTGGGGGGGGGGCACTGGGGGGGGACACTTGTGGGGGGGGGCACTGGTGNGGGGGGACACTGGTGGGGGGGACACTGGTGGGGGGGGGGACACTGGTGGGGGGGGGNACACTGGTGGGGGGNGACACTGGTGGGGGGGGACACTGGTGGGGGAGGGTACACTGGTGGGGGGACACTGGTGGGGGGGGACACTGGTGGGGGGGNGACACTGGTGGGGGGGGACACTGTGGGGGGGGGGACACTGGTGGGGNGGGACGCTGGTGGGGGGGGACACTGGTGGGGNGGGGACACTGGTGGGGGGACACTGGTGGGGNGGGGACACTGGTGGGGGGGGGGACACTGGTGGGGGACACTGGTGGGGAAGGGACACTGGNGGGGGGGACACTGGTGGGGGGAACAATGGTGGGGGGGACACTGGTGGGGGGGGGGACACTGGTGGGNGATGGGGACACTGGTGGGGGACACTGGTNGGGGGGGGACACTGGGGGGGGGGNCACTGGTGGGGGGGGACACTGGTGGGGGGGGGGACACTGGGGGGGGGGACACTGGTGGGGACACTGGTNGGGGGGGGGACACTGGTGGGGGGACACTGGTNGGGGGATGGGGACACTGGTGGGGGGGGACACTGGTGGGGGGACACTGGGGGGGGGACACGGGTNGGGGGGACACTGGTGGGAACACTGGTGGGGATGGGGACACTGGTGGGGGGACACTGGTGGGGGGGGACACTGTNGGGGGGGGGACACTGGGGGGGGGACACTGGGGGGGGAAGGGGACACTGGTGGGGGGGGGACACTGGTGGGGGGGACACTGGTGGTGGGGGACACTNGTGGGGGGGGACACTGGGGGGNNGGGACACTGGTGGGGGGGACACTGGTGGGGGGACACTGGTGGGGTGGGGGACAATGGTGGGGGGGACACTGGTGGGGGGGGGACACTGGTGGGGGGGGGGACACTGGTGGGGGGGGGACACTGGTNGGGGGGGACACTGGTGGGGGGGGACACTGGTGGGGGNGGGGACACTCGTGGGGGGGGACACTGGTGGGGNTGGGNACACTGGTGGGGGGGGGCACTGGTGGGGGGGACACTTGTGGGGGGGGGGCACTGGTGGGGGGGACACTGGTGGGGGGGACACTGGTGGGGGGGGGACACTGGTGGGGGGGGGGACACTGGTGGGGGGGGGACACTGGTGGGGGAGTGGACACTTAACATTCCCTTATAATTCCCTGAGATAGTTTTTTATAAAAACATTTAAAATAAAAATTAACTCACAGCGGCCTAAAGCCTACAGCTAGGNCTAAACCTAGAACTAGGCCTCNAACTCTNCCTTCGTATCGTACCCCCGCGTGTGTGAAAGGGAGTTAATGTTTAACAATGTTACATTCCCTGATGTTTTTAAATAGAAACATTTAAATGAAAGCTTTTACATAATAATTAAAACATTTAAATTATTAACTCACAGCAGCTAAAGCCTCAGCTAGGCCTAAAGCCTAGAACTAGGCCTCAAACTCTCCCTTCGTACGTCCGATTAGGTGTAGCAACATTGCCCCCTACTGCAAACACTGCAGGACCCTACAAAAACCTTTAGACTCAGTGAGGCTTTCCTGGCAAACAAGTATAATAATACATTATGTTTAATTCTTTGGTTATCGTTCCTACCAGCCCACCC
This sequence comes from Lethenteron camtschaticum, assembly GCA_018977245.1. Classification (NCBI taxonomy): domain Eukaryota; kingdom Metazoa; phylum Chordata; class Hyperoartia; order Petromyzontiformes; family Petromyzontidae; genus Lethenteron; species Lethenteron camtschaticum. The sequence goes on from MU249615.1 coordinate 280,874, forward strand.
CGCGGACCTGTTTTATTGCGGAGGATTCTGTATATTCCGAGTACTAGGTCCATTGTTTCTGTTTATGCGCTGTTACGAGTACCAAGTTGTGGGGAAGTTTAACAGTAGTTGCCAATATGCACTCACCCCCGCCATAATAATATGGAATTTCGAACAATGGCTTAAGACTGTAAATAGGAGTTGAGGGTGCCTAAATGTCATTCAACAAAACAACCAACAGATTCATCAATTTAAACGTAGGAATTTCGATTTAAAGCTTTCGTGACTGCAGGGATTCATCTTCTTGGTTCTTTCGGTGAAGTCACGTAGAAGGGAAGTAATAAAATAATAAAATAAAACATAAGAAAATAATTCTCACGACGTTTCGGCCACAACGCAAGCAGCCGTCCTCAGGTGAAAACAGGTCTGTCGAGGCGACAGCGTCTGAATGAAACACACAGGCTTGGAGCATATATATAAGCTGGGTTGGAGGGGGAAGGGCGCCTTGACAAAAGAATTTCATATCAAGAGGAATTTAGCATATTTATGGGAAATGCAGATATGTGATCAGTACTACTTATGCCCGTGCATTATGCAGGATTAGCAGCATCAAAGGGAGGGGAAAATGCACGGGCATAAGTAGTACTAATCACATACCTGCATTTCCCATAAATATGCTAAATTCCTCTTGATATGCAAATTCTTTTGTCAAAGCGCCCTTTCCCCCCCTTCCAACCCAGCTTATATATATGCTCCAAGCACGTGTGCTGTTTCATTCAGACGCTGTCGCCTCGACAGACCTGGTTTTCACCTGAGGACGGCTGCTTGCGTTGTGGCCGAAACGTCGTGAGAATTATTTTATTATGTTTTATTTTTATTATTTTATTACTTCCCTTCTACGTGACTTTACCGAAAGAACCAAGAAGATTCACACGTAGGCTTTCGCGACCAATATTCATAATCGAGGNTTTTTTTGCGTTAGATCGCGTAAATATGAATCTACATCAGTAAATATGAATCTGCCAGTACCAAAATGTGAGAATAGGTTTTCCACTTTTTCTGGCAACAAAACAGGTGTTAAGATGTTAAAACACCAAATTGAAACATTTGACAAGGAATATGAATCTGTCATTAAATCCGCCACCACCACAAATCTGGCTGTTGCCTGATGATGCTTGTAATTACTGGTGAAACGTCCTCGACTTTTTTAACGTTGTGGGTTTACTCTCCAACACACTGGTGTGCTGTACTAGTAACGAATTGGCATGCTTTGTTTACGTGACAAACCTTACGAATTGCTGTGTCGGGTGGTGGCGGGTTGAACGATACATAATATTTACACGATGTAACCCAAAAAAACCTGGATATTCATCAATTATAATACTGTTTGGCCAATAGGGCAGCTAGCCCTGTTGGGGGCTGCCTCAGCCCTTCCATCCACGGTAGTTAAAATACCGTGCAGTTTGGGTTTACATTGCATCCAAGTGGGACAGCATCTCTACAGATGCTTTAGAGACACACTGGGCACATTGTGTAGAGGCAGTCGTAGGCAGAGGGAGGAAGGAAAGATCTGGAGCCTTGACTTGAACCGGGACAGGTAGTCAACAGCACGGATAACTTGGGAAGGCGGTTCCGGACTGGGGTAGCAGAGGAAAATGAGCAACATCCTGAGGGTAGGTTGACTGGGGCCTTTCACAGAAAGTCTTGGTTGCTAGAGCAGAGAGTGCACGGAGGGAGTAGAGCTGGAAGAGAGCGGTCGGTGAGTGCGTGGAGAGAAGCATCGTGAGATGAGGGAGGAGGAGAAAGACCATAGAGCATTTTGGAGACGTGTAGAGGTGAGATGCAGTATATGTGCCGGCAACTGCAAGGTTTCACACTTTTTCCACTGCAATGTTTTGGAGGTGCACGCTCAAACTGGAGTCTGACTGCATGTGAACCTTTTGCCACTGAGGAGCAGAGTACTTTGCTTTTGTCAACATTGAGTCGGAGGAAGATGAAACCCGAATGTTACAAAGACAAATATCCCCTATATAGCCTTCACAGACTTGGGAAAGTGTTTTTAGCAAGCATCTATGCCAGTATGGCACACGAGGGGTGGGTGACCAGCACCACTACCGCCTTTGTTTACATCGCGGCGATGTTTTACATATCACAACATCTAATTTTAGGCTGCGTCGACCTAGAAAAGGCCGAGAACCAGTTCAGATATTCATCACCGATGTATGTCGGGAATCGATATTGTGTCGCCGGGTTCGTATCCCAGTGCGTTAATCACTGCACTACCGTTCCCCACAAGGCAAAACCGAATGTGCACCCATCTGGCCACCTGCGTGAATCCTCTCCTGCTGGGTAACTTCACCCGTGTGTGTGTTGTATCGGTGTTTCACAGGCTGAGCTCGGTTCCAGCCGACGTCGGGGGCTGGTCCAAAAGCGGAACGTCTCGGACCTAGTGCCATCCTTTGTGGTGGATGAGGGGCTGAGCAACAACATGGCGACGCCGGTCAAGGGGAAGCGGCCTCGCACACGCCAGACCATGTTGTTAGGGCCAGCAGAGATCAGTGCCTACCAGAGTCAAGGTGATGCCCCGCAGTGGATGACGTGGGCTAGTGGTGGCTCCAGAGGTTCGTGTGTTGAATTCGGCGGGTAGACCTGGTGAATACAGGCAGTCATCGACTTACGAACATCTGTACTTACGAACCATCTTCAATGAGAATTTTTTTATCATGTAACCAGCTGGTGAACTTGCACTTGCGAACTAAACCGGGGAACTATTTTGGTCAGTGGAGCGATCCTCCACGAGATGTAATGAGTCACAGCATCCCACTGGGAGTGAGTGTTTGTCTGTGTGTGCGCGCACATGTATGTGTGTGTGAACNTGTGTGTGTGTGTGTGCATGCTACGAACCCGGTGAACCGAGTTCGATTCCCGCTCACGACCAACACCTGTGACGATTATCTGAATGGGTCTTGGGCTCCCTTAGATCGACTCAGCCTCAAATGAGTACCTGGTGTGGTGTGTAAACATTGCCACTGGGGAGATAAAGGTGGCCGTCCATGGTGTTGGCCACCTACCCCTCGTGTGCCGTGCCAACCTTCATTGGTGCTCGCTAACAGCACTTGCTCCAACAGTCTGTTCAGGCGACACGGGGATCTTTCTCTTTTTGCGTGAAATTGTGGGGACTCATTACTCCATTTCCGACAAGCAAGCCAGCATCAGGAACAGATTTTTTTTCTATTTATGTTACTTTATGTTAGGTTTTCTTTACTCTACAGTATTATATGCAAGTGTACAATGTTTCTTCTTATGAGTTTAACAATGCTGAATCGCAACACATTTTGCAACACTAACCGTATGTGCATTTGAAAACAGTACATGATTGTGTTCTGACTTATGAACCTTTTGACTTACGAACGGGTCTCAGGAACGGAATCGAGTTAGTGAGTAGAGGACTGCTTGTACAGCGGTGCGTATTAACCTTTCAAATATTACTACCTGTCTGCTTTGCAGTGGATGTTAAAACATCCCGTGACGTAATTCGGCACGAATATGCCATTGCGCGCTGGCGTCACGGTCCAAATTTGCAAAATTTGAGTCACTTTGCGTGCCTGGGTTCTTCGCACATGCAGCATCCAGTCTCTACAACTCATCCCAGAGTGTGTGAGGCTACTGCAGGCCTGCAGGGGGATGTGCGGTGAGACATGGCTGCAACTGTCGTGCAGGAATCGGCGTGAATCAGAGCGTATTGCTCGGCCACGCCTGCAAAGCGGCGGCGCTGGATCTGGAGGAGTTGTTGCTACCCATGGACGCCCTCCAGGGCACTGCTGCATCCAGGCTGGACTCGGCTCCTCCGTGCCCCCGGCCGTGACAAACAACGCAACGGCCAATGTTAACTCCAGCAGCAGTAGTAGCAGCAGCAGCAGCGACTCTGAAGTGGAGGTGAGTTCAATTTGGTATATGACCTGTGGGGTAAAGAGATCTGCTCCCTAGTCCAATTAGATATTTAGAGCCTCAACGGTGATGCTCCTTTCACATGGAAAATGTGACCCCCTTTTAAAATTGTGAATGCATCACCCGGCCTTGCATTAAAATGCCAGCCCGTAGACTATGCAGCGCAATACTCCCCCAAGTCTCACAGGCTACTGCTGCCCAGCCCCTTATTGCCTATCCACGACATTATAGCCTCATTAGGCACCCCACATCATAAACTCTTTTCAGGCTCTGCATGTGCACTGATGTAGGGACGTCGCAAAACGCTTCCCGAATTAAATTTAAGAATTCACCACTCATCCTGGTTTGCGAGCACACAAAGAGACAGTTAATGGTTGACTTCCTCAATTTACCAGTCCTTTGCAAAGGTTGGTTGCTAGGTACAAATGGCAATAACAATCATTGGGGACGCGTGCGAGTCCGGCGGTTGCCATTACACACCACTGGAGTGGGATAAGACAACAACCCACGAGGGGCGTTGTGCATAAATCACAATACATCATCGCAAATATCCACGACATGAAGGATGGGGATGAGGTCATTGGGACCACCTACCACTGCTCACCTGAGTGACGGGGAGGGGGGGGGCTGCAGGAGGAGGGGTGAAAGTGGAAGGCGATTGGCCGGGAGGTTTGAACAAAGGAAAAGGCTGGAAAGGGTTCAAGGAAAATGCGTGACGTGGGGGGGGGCATCAGACATGCGATGCTCTACGTGTGCATTGGCCTGTTCAATAAACACTCAAGTCATCACCGTAAACCCACGTTGATTTTTCTGTAACTTAATTCGACTTTGGTTTGTAAAGTACAGTTAGACCTCTTCGTGGATTTTTCTTTTGTGAGATTCGATTATTCACGATGCGACCCCGACGCCTGCTGTATATTTGGAGTTTGCATGCCTATCTCTGTGGTCGTGTGGATTTTTTTTGGGTCCGGTTTTTCCCTCCACACTTAGAAACATGTTTAGAGTATTTGGCTGCTATAAATTTCCACGTGATAAGCCACTACTTGAGCTATCATTTGTGGCCAGGTCGCTTCTCAAAAAGAGTTACATAGCTCGGTGGGCCTTACCTGGTAAAATACTAATTTTTTAAATAGTTTAGTTTCAAATTTATATTTGCATACCATTTGAAAGTTCTCCCCTTTTTCCTTAAATGATTCGCGATTTGGCATGATCGCATCTTGGGGAGGGATACTTTACTTGCACAGTACAGGAGTGTATTGTGGATCGTGTGCCCGTCAAACACATGCTGGAGCTTTTATTCTTCAAGTGCCGTTGCCTTTTGTGCCATTTTTGCGCTGTATTTGCCTCATTGGTGGTGTTTTTTTTTATTTGAATCAATTGGTGGGGGGTTTAAGCGTCAATTGAGGGGGAAAGTGAGATAAAAAAGAGATCAAAAGGCATAAAAAAGTCACGAGCTTAGCTCAAAAAGGAAAGTTGTGTTGGATAGACTTGCTCACCATGGCTGTAGTGCGTTTGCTGTTGGCCGCCATTCCATGGTAAACGAGTCAACGGTTTTATAAAGGAAAAAACGAGAAGGCGATTTGGGAAAGTGTGGCAGGAAGTGCACCATTGACCACCAAAATAGTACCATAACACCCCCATTGTCATCCAAAGTGAATTAAATGTTCAAGTTATGGTATTTTATTGATGGGTTTTGTATGATTTGTCTTATCTATTTGTACTTTTGTAAAATGTAATTAATTATATGGATGTTATTTATGTGTACAATATGGGAATAATGTTATGAAACATTTTCATGTTCTCCTGTATGTTCAGTTTGACTCGGGAACCCTAACCCCCTTTCGCCCATATCAACATCGTATCCACATTCGGAAATTGTACTTTCGTGCAGAATGTCAAGAACCTAATCTTCGCAGATGTCGAGTCCTTCCTGTAATTTGTCTGAACCCACTTTTGAAAGGGAAAATCCATCATCCTTAATATTGATTCATGTTTGTGCATTGTTTTACGATTTATTCTATAATGCGGTGGTTTATTGTTACCATTTATCACTGGTTGATTTTTGCTCCAATTTTGCTTAGTTAATGTTGTAATCTTTTTGGTGACCTGAATCACTCTTACAAATGAGACTCTTATCCTGGTCTCTTTGAGTTGCCAGCTGGTTTAACCAAACACAAACTTGAGCTTGGTGCGTAGGCTGTGAAGTGCTGATGCCACTTTATGCGCGAAACCCTCGGCAGGCCGGCATGGAGCAGCTGTCATCTTACGAGCGCAAGAGACTTCGGAACATCCGGGAGAATGCAAAGTTCCTTGCGGATCTCAACATCCAAAAGGTGGCGACACTTGCATACAGAAACGTGACACGTTAGTACCCCGGGGGGGGGGGGGGGCGTTTGGATATCTCCTGATAACACTGATGTACGTGTCTTTGTGTGTGTGTGTATGTGTTCTCACTGTTTCACGCAGGCGGTGGAGAGCCTGAAAGAAGTTAATAAACGTTCACACAGGTGTGTTCACATTCTGTTATTTTGAGGGACTCGCTCCATGCTCACTCATGTTTTAACATAATAAAATTAGTTACTACTTTGCATAGGAGAGCCATACTCAGTCCAGAGATTATTTACAGAGGGCTCCTGCTGCACTGGAATGTGTGATCAACACCAGTGACATGCCATGCAATTCGAATAAATGACATCCATTTTACTAAGATAAAGAACCTTCCACTAAATATTTGCAGAGACGTGCAAACTGAAAGGCAATTTTTTCTTGCCAACAACATACTTAACCATCAACAAAGACCTCAAAAATGTACATTGCTGCTGGCTCAAGTCCTGATCCGCCCCTCTGGGATCGCGCTGTCATCATCCTAGAATTTCACCCATATCCAGAAGAATGCTCTTGAACAACGCAGACGTCCAGAATAAACAACTCTTTCAAAATCTAAACATCACACCTCCTGGCTTGGACATTCCTCCTCGAAGACGTTGGTGTAATCATCAAGCATATTGGAACATCAACAGGCCGACGATGCACACATCTTCACGAATGTAAATTTAAAGACAAGCCATAGTCAGGTGATTTTGGCCGTGCAACCCAAATTATTGACCCTAAAGTAAACCACTGTAGTCTGTGCTCCTTCAAAAGTGGAATAACAAAACTACACATTCCCTCTGCTGAAGCCCTCTTGTGGCTGGTAGACCTTGACATTGGCATATACTGTAACTGCTAAACGTGTTGCTGCCATCATAGGTGAGAACAGAATATAATTGCATACGATTAGCTATGGGAGGAGACTGGAGAACCCAGACAAAGCCCATNGGGGGGGGTGGGGGGAATAAAACCTTCACACAGAATGGCGCCGGTGTCGGGAATCGAACCTAGGCGCTTCTTGCCATTGGGCACAAGAGTTACCGCTGTGCAATCTAAACCATGACCGTTACCATTCCCCCCCACCCTAGGTCCAGAGTGAAGGTGAAGCAGCCACCGCTGCCCTGCGCAAGCCGTCCGCCGCTTGCGCAAGCTGGACCCGTCGGGCGTGCCACTGCCCGAGGAGCAGCCCTTGCTCACCCCAGCAGAGTCTCATGTGGTGAGCAAGTCCTCATGACACCGGATCATTGTTTGACTGGTTTTTACGTGACCAATTTAGTCATTTAGATTTTTATAATCACCGAGTCGGCCTGTGGCTGTATCTGCAGCACAAAGGCCATGCCACTGCTGCCTGCTGCGTGTGTCTCATTGTGCGATTTTATTACCTCAAATCAGCAGGGAAGGTAATATCTATAAGAGGTTTTGTTTTAGTTCACGTTAATATGAATTCTGTGGCGGGTTCAATGACACATTTATATTTACATAATCTACCCCAAAAAACCCCACTCATGGATAATATTGGTCGCAAAAGCCTACGTGTTAAACCGAAGGTAATAATAATTTACACTTCTAAAGCGCCTTGCACCTGGAGATCACAAGGCTCTGTACAAATTCTAGATTTGAAGCTTTCGTGACTTCAATGATTCATATTCTTAGGTTTTTTCGGTAAAGTCACGTAGGTAAAAAACATTAAAAAGTAAAATAAAATAAAAATCACGACGTTTCGGAGGCAACACAAGCTTCCGTCTTCAGGTGGTACCGTCACAGACAGCTGTATCAAGTAAATGAGAGATTGCAGGAGCTACCACTCCGTTTATATAATGGTTGGAGAAGGTGGTGGGGCAAGGGCCGCATACTTATTATTAATATGGTAAGGTGAGGCTTAAGACTAAGAATAGACTGCATAACAAAGGACACCCTAACAATAATTGAGGACTTAGTCCAACATGGATTGAATTCTGATGTACCTGCGCTGGTTAGGCATTGCCTCACCAACACTTATTTTACCTGGAATGGCACCTTCTACAAACAGAATGAGGGTACCCCTATGGGCTCCCCCTTGTCACCAGTTATAGCCAACATGTTCATGGAAAAGTTTGAATCAGACGCCATCCAGACATCCACCCTGCGTCCTTCCTTTTGGAAGAGGTATGTTGATGACACTTTCGTCATCTGGCCACATGGCCTCCCAGCACTGAACCACTTCTTAGACCACATCAATTCTAGACACCCATCCATCAGATTCACTATGGAAGTAGAGAAAGACGGCAAACTACCATTTTTGGATATTCTGTTTGAGAGGAGACCTGACGGATCCTTGGGACATTCTGTCTACAGGAAAGCCACCCACACAGATTCCTACTTGAAACCGGATTTCCACCACCACCCATCTCAAAAGAATTCTCTCATCAAAACGCTTTACCACAGAGCACATGCCATTTCTGACCAACACCACCTGGCCGGTGAATTAAGACATGTACATCGGGCCCTCAGGATGAACGGATACTCTGACCGCACTATCCGCCAAGCTGTTTCTCCCACCATACAGAAACAGCCACATGAAACTCCGACCAAAACTATCACGTTGCCATACATAGCAGGCGTGACCAAAAAGATCTCCAAAATTCTAAACAAACATAAGATCCAAGTCCGATTCAGTACAGTGCATAAAATCCGTGATTTGATTCCATCTGTGAAGGATGTCGTTCCTGACTTACAGTATCCTGGAGTCTACAAATTGAGTTGCATTTGTGGTGATTGCTACATTGGAGAAACGAAACGTCATCTTTCTGATCGTGTCCGCGAGCACAAGTCAGATCTGAAACACGGCAGAACTGATTCTTCGGCCGTTGCCGATCATTGCTACAACTCGGTGGGCTCTCATGAAATTGTATTTTCCGAGACCAAGGTTCTCTGCAAACCTCCTGGCTACCATCAAAGGTTTGTACACGAAGCCATACAAATATACAAACACAGACATAATTTCAACCGTGATGACGGTTACAAACTGAGTAATCATTGGAAAGATGTGATTAACCATGCAAAAAAGATTTAACTACACTTATATGCCAATCTTATTTGACAGACAACCATTACAGTTTTACCATGTTTAGTGGTGGTCTCCCTGTCACAGGTTGAGTCACAAACCGCACCTCTCCATAACAAAGGCTCAGCCTTTGTTATGCAGTCTATTCTTAGTCTTAAGCCTCACCTTACCATATTAATAGTAAGTATGCGGCCCTTTCCCCACCACCTTCTCCAACCATTACATAAACGGAGTGGTAGCTCCTGAAATCTCTCATTTACTTGATACAGCTGTTGTGCTCTGACGGTACCACCTGAAGACGGAAGCTTGTGTTGCCTCCGAAACGTCGTGATTTTTATTTTATTTTACTTTTTAATGTTTTTTACCTACGTGACTTTACCGAAAAAACCTAAGAATATGCTCTGTACAAAACATATAAGCATGCAGGCTCACGCCAATAACATCGAACCCTGAAACAAAGGAATCAGAAAATAGAAAGAGCCCTAAAAAATAAGTGTGTATTAAGTGCACGGTTTGAATAAAACGAGGCAGTCGGCACAACGAATGTCCAGTGGAAGTGAATTTTACATCCTGGGGGCCACGCGAAAACCTCGTACAGAGATGTGACCTTGGCACACACAACAGACCAGACTTGGAAGACCAAAGTTCTCTTGTTAGAATACATGGCCGAAGAAGGTCCTGTTTGTATGTGAAGGGAGTAACATCATTAACAGCCTAGCGGGTGAGGAGAAGAATCTTGAACTCTACTCAAAAACCAGACCGGCAGCCAATGGAGAGATGTCAGCACAGGTTCAGTAACCGGCTTGCACGTAATAATTCTGGCAGCCACATTCTGCATGCGTTGCATGCGACTTAACAGTTTAAGGGGGATGCCAGCAAACGGTGAATTACAAAAATCAATACGAGAGAACAAAAATAAATGAACCAGCTTCTAATTGTCCGATACAGGATGGGGGTGCTGCCTGGCTATATTTTTAAGATGAAAAAATGAAGCCTTAGTGACCTTGTTAATGTGCACTTCAAAGTTTAATGAGGCATCAAAGACAACCCCAAGACTTGGAACTGCCTGAGTAGCACCAATATTGTGGCCATCGATTGTCAGATAGACCGAACCAGGTTTATAAATTTGGTGTGGGGAGACCCAACAAGCAACACCTCCGTCTTATAAAAATATAACTGAAGAATGTGGGATTGTCTTGATAGACCTGTGAGAACCTGACAGACTATAAGCAGATGCTTGAAAGGCAGATTTAGCATGAATGTAAATTGTCATCAGCATAACAAGGAAGTTAAAGACCTAGTTTACATAAAATATGACCGAGTGGGGTCATATGTATATGCAAAACAAGATTGGGCCAAGTAGGAAACCCTGAGGCACACTAAATGGAACAGAACATGTATCGGATTGTTGCCCTCCAAGGCTGACAAACTGCTTTCGATTGGAGAGGTAGAAAGTGAACCAGCTCAAGGCAATGCCAAAAACCCCCATGTAGCCTTCCAATCACTCGAGCAGGATGAGATGATCGACAGCGTCAAAGGCAGCGCTCAAGTCCAAAATGACGAGAACACTAGACAGGCCTGCATCTGCAGCAACCAATACATCATCCACAACCAGGGCTATATCCCTAATGTAACCAGGCCTGAAACCAGACTCAAAGGGATTTTGAAGGTCACTGACGAGCAAGTGGTGTTGGAGCTGCATGGCAATAGCACGCTGTGGAGGACCTTGGGAGAGGTAAGGCAGATTTTGAGATGGGGAGATCATTACTGATGACCTCAGGTTCTCAAGGCCAGGCTTCTTAAGCAGAGGCACAACCATAATTGAGTGAATTATTAAAGAGATTAGCGATGAACACAGCAAGAGATGGAACGTTAGAATGAAAGGGCTTGGAAGGAAAAAGATCCAGAGTGACAATAAGTGGGCTGGGATCTAACTACCAGTGATGCAACTTCAGGCAAAGAAAGTAAAAAAATACTGAGAAATTTGAAATCTGAATTAGATTGGGAATAGTTCACAAGGTGGTAGGAGGCAGAGATTCAATGGAGAGATGGATTGTGTTGATTCTGTTTTAAAAAAATACTAACGAAACTAGTCAGCTTGGTTTTCAGTTCTGGAAAAGAAATGTAATAAAGGTCGTGGAAGCGACTTCTGGAATCCGGCCTTTATTTGTCTTTCGTTCACAACATGGCAGCCTGGACCTCGCTCCAGCGTGGTCTCACCCTTCGTTCGTTCCAGATCTGACCACGTGTTGTCCGCCTCCACCCCTTTTAATACCCGGGTCACGTGGTACCTTTCCACCAATCCTGGTTAACCTCTATGGAATCTTCTAGACTCCATCGTACACTCCCAGGACCACGCCCCTGACTCGTCCCCCATTGGCTGTGGCTAAAGCCCTCAGAACCAATCCTCTACTTACAGATGTCACCTTCCCATTACGTCAGGACCACGCCCCTAGACTTCCCCCCATTGGCTATGGGCCAGGACCGGCAGAGCCAATCATCGTAATGAGGTGTGATCCATCAGCAATCCAAATATATCCTCACATTACAGAAAGAAGGGGACAATTATGGATGTAAAAGTCTATGAACAGTTGAAAGTAGTTAAAAGATAGCTAGTACAAGAAAAATTCAATGCTTTTCTGTACAGGCAGTCCTCGACTTAGGACCACCTGACATACGAAAAACCACACTTATGAGAAACCACCTTCCATAAAATAGTATTTTTAATATCGACTTAAGACAATAACTCATACTTGCAAACTGAACCGCAGAAATATCTTTATCAGCAGAGCAATCATCCTGTGTGCCGCACCGGCCTTCATAGGTGCTCGCTAACAGCACTTGCTCCAACAGTATTTTTGGCTATACGGGGGATCCTTGTCTTTGTGTGCAAATGTGGGGACTCATTGTGCCTCTTCCGACAAGCAAGCCAGCATCAGGACTCAAGGTAAGTGAAAATAAAACAAATATTTTTTCCTATTTATGTTCCTTAATTTCTGTTTTTTTTACTATACACTTTTTAACAGTATTATATGCAAGTGTATATTTATTCTTGTGAGTTTAACAATGCTTTCCTTTTTGTTGAACCGTAACACATTTTCTAACACTGACCATATGTGCATGTAAATACAGAGCATGATTCTGTTCAGACTTATGAACCGTTCGACTTACGAACGGGTCTCAAGAACGGATTCCGTTCATATGTCTATGACTGCCCTATAGTTAGCGAACTTTTGCTTACAATTTGAGAATGGAACAGTCACCTTCAGCGAACGTAACTCGTCAACCTCTAGGCACTGCTCTTTCCTTATTAGGCCACGCATTTTCTTCCTCTTTTGGCTCTGCACCTTTCTATTTTAGGCCACACCTCTTCTTCTTTAGGGCCCGCCTCTTTCTGTTTCGGCCCTGCCCCTTCCTTCGTACACAGGGTAGGGCTTGTTTGGGTAGTGGACCAGGTGGGAGTGTGGGTGCAGCAGTGGTAGTGGTGGTGAGTTTGTTGTGAGAATTCCCCAAAAATATAAAAACAAATATGTAGCAATTAGATGTGATTGCGATTGTTGTTATGTAACTCACCGGTAAGTGAGCCGAAACAATAGTAATAGGTGCATCAATAAATGCAATTTAATTTGTTTGGGCAGTGATTCGGTGGCAGAGGCTCTTAACGACACAAATTCGTTCAGATGATTACGTGGTCCAACCCAACCCTCTATTTTTAATCATGTTTGCTGCGAAAACTTGCAAATTTTGTCACCTGAGTGCGACCCAGGTCGCCTTGCAAACGAAGCTATTCCTCGTCCTCTGAGTTTTCACCTGATTTAATAAAAATAAACCTCACACACACACACAACAATATCAACAACCACCATTCGCCACTAAGTGGCGGTGATGTCACCACGGCGCTTGTGCCAGGCTATATGCACGTTAAGGCCACACACATGCGCACGACGCGTCCTGCACCGGCCTGTGGATCTCCCGCATTGACTGCATGTTTGTTGTCACAGAAGCTCAGGGCATCCGGTCCACTGAAGATGGAGGCCACCAACCTGTCCACGGAGGAGCAGAATGCCCTACTCGAGGTGTGGAGGAAAAGCGAGGTGAGTGGGGGAAGGTATGCGCCGTCAGAAATTTGTGTTGCGTCTGATGTAGGTTCCGCGCTAGCTGTCGAATCAACTAGAGCAGTGGTTCTTAACCTTTACTGCAGCCTTGCACCCCTTTGTACTTACGTTCCCGTGCTTAATTTTTTGTTTCAATGATTTACCTTCTAAAAAGATCTGACATGTCTCGCACCCCAGAAATGGCATCTCGCACCTCCAGGGGTGTGTGCACCCCAGGTTAAGAACCACTGAACTAGAAGAACAACACACAACCATGCAACTGGAATTGGCCAAACATCCAAAAAGTGGAAAAATGCAAATGACCCAATTGGGATCGCACGTAGCAATATTGCCCCACCCGACTGCAACATGTTTACAGGAGCTTCCTGAAGAAGAGTAGAATCGGTGAGGCGTTCCTGGGGTAGACGAGTGAAATAATACAAAAATAATTCCCTCTTGTAACTCGCACAGTATTCGCTCACACGAATAGTCAGAGGGAGCGAGAGAACGACTCAGAGGCGCGAGGGACCACAGACAAACGGGAAGGCAACCGCACGATTAGTCGGCGCCAACTTTTGCCCCAGCAATGCGGTCCTCTATATTTTAAGGTGTTATCAGCCAAATTAATGAGCGTCTATACATGTGGAAGGAAACCGGAGCACCTAGAGAAAACCCACGCATGTAAGGGGAACACTATTCTAATCAGAGAGAATGAGTGGAGTCGACATTTTTGTTGTTACTGTCTTTTGGCAAACCAGGATATGGCTCTTCGACGTCCACGGCAATGGAGTTTCCCAACAATTCTGCGATCCACCAACCCTCACTGCCTCCACACTGCTAGATTAGAGGTGCGTGCATAGCCACCACCAGAGAACAGCTGCCATGAGGGCAAGTGCCTGTTAGCGCCGAGCACATTGGTCAGTCGGTCAAAATCTCTTTAACCAGGAGATGAAACTCACCCAATGAGGCACGCAAAGCAAGATGAGTGTGTCTTTTGGACGGGTGACCCGGTGTGCTGATTGGCGCACGTGTTTGTATCGTCAAAGCAGATCGTTGAGACTGATGGTCGCGAGCCTTGCGGATCTGCGTGGCTACTTGGGTTGCGTCAGGGCAACTGCCGCATCGCCAAGGTGATGAGGGAGAAAATCTGCTCGGTGGCTGTGCACCCAACCATGGACCACGTCCTCGTGGCTGCTGGGACAGCCAGGGCAACGTGGTCTTCTGGGACCTGGTGAGTTCAGCACGAAGGGAATTGTCGTGAGAAAAGGGACTACTTCACTCCACTAACGAACGAGCTGAGCATCATCTGTAAACTCATCTGCGTGTGAAGCTGTTACTGGACCACGAGCATGGATCTGGTTACAGTCGTGACCGATGGTGGCACTGAAGTGATGCCACACGCACCGTGACTTCGTAAAGCAGGTAAAGGTGCAGCCCTGCAATATTTTGCTCCCTCCACGTAGAGTGAACTCTGCAGGGTATTTGGCCTACTCTTCCATGTTGACCAGACGTATTGGAGGAGGTGTGGGTGTAGTCACACACACCTTACTCCACCTACACATAGCCCTTCCTGTTCGACTAACTCTGGTGGTAGCCATTTATACTGCTGGGTGGACAGAGGCAGTTGGGGGAGATTTGAGAAACCTGCACCAATGTTTCCACTGCTACGCTGGAAGAATCTTAAGCGGCGACCTCTGGGATTGCCAGTCTAGCGCGCTGACCATTATACCACAAGTGGCAGCATCCTCATGACTATGTACAGGACCGAAATGTTTAAAATAAAAGGGCATTTGCCACAGCTGTGGTGAATGCTGTTGTAGCATGTCTGTTCTTGCGTTTCCGGCCAGATCTATGAACTTCACGTCACTATACAGAAGCGACATTTCATATTAAAAAAAGTTATGTTATTTTGGGCAAAACGTGACTGGTATTCATACTTTGCAATGCATGTTGATATTTATATATTGACTAGCGGGAATTACCCGGCGTTGCCCGGGTTTTAAAAATAATTAAAAACTACTCTTATAAATCTAACAGCAGTGCGTACTGACTGTGGTGGTACCTGCTATGATTACAGCAATGCATACTTTGGTGGTACCTGCTATGATTACAGCAGTGCATACTGACTGTGGTGGTACCTACTATGATTACAGCAGTGCATACTGACTGTGGTGTGACCTACTATGATTACAGCAGTGCATACCGACTGGGGTGGTACCTGCTATCACTACAGTAGTACATGCTGACTCTATAGCAGTATTTATCGACTCTATAGCACAAAGTACCCACCTGACAGTGGCGTGGTGAGGCCTAGTCCCGCGTAGATTGTCCAGCCGGCTAAGGTGGCACCTTGGCATGCTGGGGCTGGGCTGCTACCCCTGACCCCCCACGATCTCCCCGGTCACTCTGCAGTAATATCTATGGCCTATAGTGGTAGCATCTAGTGACTATATAGTAGTGTAGTGAGTTCCAGGGAGACTGACGACGGAGTCGAGGCACACTCTTTTATTCAACTCAAGGGCAGTAACAATACTTGAAGGGGTAACGGCCCCTTCACACGTACTGGATGGGAAAACACCCCTAGCACTATTTCCCCTGTCCTATTCCCAGTCCTCCTCTAATAGTGCTATGGGAGGCTATCTGATCCGGCCCTGGTAAAGCACGGATCCCGGCACCCAGCTAACCCAGCCTTGCTCTTACAAGAGCAGAGGTCCAGAAGCTCTTGGGGCCGCGCCACTGGCTTACCCTGCTCGGCCCTGACAAGGGCAGCGAGACAGGGGAGTCCCAGGGCCTATTCTGCCGGTCTTCAGACTTCATTGGTAAGCTTCTTCCACCCTGGCCCCGAGCTCTCTGGCTCCCCGCCTTTTATAGGAATCCCCTGCGAGGGGTGGGTTTTGGGGATCACAGCGCCCCAATGGCCCCCAAGATTAACGGATGCGGACGTGGATGTAGACACCCGTGTGTGGGTGCAGACACCCTTGTGTTTTCTGTCCGCCCTTCTCCCCGTAATAACCCCTACAGTAGTAATAACTACACGCATGGGTTGGGGGACGACATCAGAGTGAATAATTTACGTCGGCGTTTAGTGTATTTTATAGCATTTTTAACGCGAAATAACAGGACCCTGCGGGTGGGCTGGTAGGAACGAATAACCAAAGAATATAAACATAATGTATTATTACACTTGTTTAGCCAGGAAAGCCCCACTGAGTCTAAAGGTTTTTCTAGGGTCCTGCCAAGTGTTTGCAGTAGGGGCGATGTTGCTACACCTAATCGGACGATACGATGGGAGAGTGTGAGGCCTAGTTCTAGGCTTTAGGCCTAGCTGTAGGCTTTAGGCCGCTGTGAGTTATTTTTTATTTAAATGTTTAAATTATTTATGTAAAAGCTTTAAATGTAAATGTTTCTATTTTAAAAACATCAGGGAATGTAACATTGTTAAACATTAACTCCCTTTCACACACGCGGGGTACGATACGAAGGGAGAGTTTGAGGCCTAGGTCTAGGCTTTAGGCCTAGCTGTAGGCTTGAGGCCGCCGTGAGTTAATTTTTTATTTAACTGTTTTTATTATTTATGTAAAAGCCTTAAATTTAAATGTTTCTATTTAAAAGCATCAGGGAATGTAACATTGTTAAACATTAACTCCCTTGCACACACGCGGGGAACGATACGAAGGGAGAGTTTGAGGCGTTGTTCGAGGCTTTAGGCCTAGCTGTAGGCTTTAGGCCGCTGTGAGTTAAATTTTAATTTACAAGTTTTAATTAAAAGCTATCTCAGGGAATATAAGGGAATGTTACACTTGTTTAGCCAGGAAAGCGTCACTGAGTCTAAAGGTTTTTGTAGGGTCATGCCAAGTGTTTGCAGTAGGGGGCGATGTTGCTACACGGACGGACGGACGGACGGACGGACGGACGATGTAATCTATTGTAGGCTGGTCCACTTCGTTCCTACCAGTAAAATGTCTCCCTCACTCCCACCGAAGGCATGCGACTTGGCATGGGCCGTTCCCCCACCAAAGGCGCGTGAGTTGGTACGGGCGTGCACGCGTCATAAATAAATAAATAAAAACGAAGCACGCACAAATCGCTAATTAAACTAATTTCAAGTTGACAGATGTGAAAAAGGAATAGCGCTTGCTGACCGCGGGGCTTACGGCGTGGTGCCTGGCTATTTTTTACGTCAACCCCACCGTTGGAGAGCCAAGCGTGCGACCACACAAAAACCCACACACAAACCCACCAACCCACAATTTTTGACTTTCATATATAGAAAAAGAATAGAAAATAGATAGAAGATAGATATATTGATATTACGTAAATATTTAATGCTTATGATGTCCGAGTGGTGAGATCCAATCATAGAGGGTTTGTTACTCAATAGCGACTAAAGGTGACTATTCATAGGCCTATTTAAACCCTGTTCATCAGGAAAAAATGTAAATTGAATCTCATCAGAACCCATGGTCTGAAAGTGCAGTCTCCAACTCTTAGCCACTCTTTCTCTCTGGCCTTTCTATGTGCCTTGAAAGAGCGCCATTGTCGAAAATGTTGCCAACTATAAACCTTTTCTTCTTGGTTCTTTTGGTAAAGTCACGTAGAAGGGAAATAATAAAATAATAAAAATAAAACTGTACTTTTTATTATTTCCCTTCTACGTGATTTTACCGAAAGAACCAAGAAGATGAATCCCTGCAGTCACAAAAGCTTTAAATCGAAATATAAACCTTTTCTTTCATGGCCACACGATATTTGTTGTTCTCCCGCCACCTCTGATTATCACGGAGCTACGTATGTACAAAAGAAGTTCAACACACACACGTTGAACTTCTTTTGCTATATAGCACATGCTATCAAGGTGCAAAGAATACATGCAGCAAGATGTTGAGCTGACCCAATATCGAGGTCTGCTCGACATGACGAGGGGACTTAAGGAGAGAGTTTGTGTTGTTCAGTTCCTCTGTTGAAAGAGCGCAGACTACACTGGTTTACTACATAGTCCACAGGTTTGGGTTGCATGGCTACAATCACACTACTGTGGCTTGTCTTTAATGTGTCTCCATCTCAGAATTCCTATGTATCTCTATGACTCCCTGTGTATATTTGTCTATATGTGTTTCATATATGGTCCATTGTTTGGGTCGCATGGCCACAGTCACACTGGCCATGCGTCTTTAATTTTCCATTCGTGGAGGAGCTGTGGTGCATTGGCCTGTTGATGTTTACTTCTGGTTGATAGTTACAGCAATGACTATTTAGGCATAGGAATGTCAAAGCCCAGAGCAGGTGTGCGATGATTTTTGGGTCTCGAATGAGGAGCTTGTTCTGTAATTGACGGATGTGTTGAGATGGATCACCAGGGGCAGCCCAATACAATTTTACTGACTTGGCATATGGTGCTGTCACAGACTGATTCTTTTGATGTTCTAGAAGGGTTAGGAAGCTGCCACTTCACACACCTACAGTCAGTCCAGTGTGTGCTTACAACTAACCGATGCTAAAAACCTAAATGAGATTTTGGGCCACCCAAAATTCAGGACAGACTGTTTTAAACTTTTATTTCATTCCATTTCAAAAGTTAGTCAAGAATACTCTTGGTTTTTTGTAACAGTAATTTTTGCTGTGACGGTTCCACCTGAAGACGGAGGCTTGTGTTGCCTCCGAAACGTGATTTAATTGATTTGTTTTCCTTTTTAACCTACGTGACTTTACCGAAAAAACCAAAGAGTATGGATCCTTGCAGTCACGAAAGCTTCAAATCTAGAAATTTGGAGATGTTAGAGCATGCTAAATCCAAATATGAAATCAAAGTTCACGTTTCGATTTAGTATTTTATTGTGTTTTACATTATATGGTAAAAAATAATTATTATTTAACCGTCCAAGTGGCACAGTGGTAGAGCGAGTGGCTCGCAGTCGAGCGGTAGCGAGTTCAACTCCTGGTTGGGTAGTTGATGTGGCCCAGCATCACTGCAGGGTTGATAAGTGTGCACCACTTCGTGGGGAAGTTAGCATTGGTTGTCCACCACCATAGAAACGTGGAATTTTCACCACTTGCTCAGGAAATGAGCACAGATGCCTATTGAGGCATGTGAGCGGGAAGTCACTTGGACTTTTTCATTGAATTCTCGTATGAAGGATTTTGTGGGTTCAACCCCAACACTGACACCTGTATTATTGGAGTTTGTGGTGTCTCTCTCCCCGTGATCACGTGGCTTTTTCTCTGGGTCCTCAGGGGTTTCCCTCTACATTTAAAATCAACACTCGTTTAGAGTATTTGGCTGTCATAAATATCCACGTAATAAGCCACTTCGTTGAACTATCATTTGTGGCCAGGTTGCTTTTGAAAAAAGAGCTATATAGCTCAGTTGGCCTTAACTGGTAATATAACATAGTTTTGATATCTAACTTCTCATCCACGCACGTCCAATCGGCAGGGTTGCTAAATTTCTGGGCTCACCCTCCGCAACTGCTTGCAGGACTCGTCGCCGGGGAGGCCGCCGCCGTGACTCTGTTCCGGCCGCACGTCGACCGCGTGTCGTGCCTGTGCTTCCCGCCGACACAGCGCACGCGTCTCTACTCGAGCAGCTTGGACGACTCGCTGCGCTGCGCCGATCTGCACCACGGTGTCTTCGATGAGGTCCGCATGGTGGGTGGTGGGGTGGCGCTGTGGTAACACTTGCGGCTCGCGGCAAGAAGGGACCTGGGTTCTGTTCCCGATTCTGGTGCCTTTGCGTGTGGAGTTCCTATATTCTCACAACTGTGATGCAGAGTGAGCGTGATGAGTCTGTGAGCGGAGTGTGCGTGAGTCGTTTGTGCTTTCTCCCACTGCTACATGGGTTCTCCGGTTTTCTTCCAAAAACACACGGAATGTAACTGGCATCAGCCAAACATCCCACTGTTGAAGAATTACCTGAAAATTAGTTGGGATGACACAGCAGCAACCTCGTCCTCGACTGTGACAACTTGAGACGGCTGCTGGCCAGTCCTAGACTGGACGACACCATTCTACAGTGGCCTCTCTGTCTCGGCCCTGCCGGTTGGTTCCTTAAATTTTGTTCAGTGTATTGACGGTCATTGATGACAAGATGGCCACCATGCATTTTTGCAGGAAATTGGTTTTGCAAAGATGCTTGAAGCCTGAGAGATAGTTGTACTCACCATTCATCTGCATTCACGATGAGTGGAAATGCCCTCGTCCGCCTGTGGCGTCTCTTCATTTTACTCGTCCATCTTGTGGTTGTCCCAAGGTGTACGCCGGCAAATCAAGTCCACCTGTGGGCCTCACCAGCTTCGACTTCCAGTCTGAGGATGGTGCCTCGCTGCTGGTGGGCCGCTGCGACGGCGCCGTGGAGCTCGTCGACTGCAGGAGCCCAAGGTGAGGCTCCCACTGGGTGCGGGAGGAGGGCCTGTCTCCACCGGCGCTCTTGCTCCACAGTCTCACCCGCCAACTCGCCTGCCACTTTGCTTGCCAACTCACGCACCACCTCGCCTGCCACCTCACGCACCACCTCGCCTGCCACCTCACGCGCCACCTCACGCACCACCTCGTCCGCCATCTTGCTCAATACTTCGCCCGCCACCTCCTTCAACACCTTGCCGCCACCTCGCCCGCCACCTCGCCCGCCACCTCGCCCCCCACCTCGCCCGCCATCTCGCCCGTCATGTCATTCGCCACCTCGCCCTCCACCTCGCCCGCCACCTCGCCCTCCCAACACAGCCGAGCGTGGCCACGTTGCTGTCTTCTCGCAGGAAGTGTGGCGAGCAGCAGTGGATGGTGCACCAGAAGAGGGTCCACTCAGTGCACGTGCACCCCACGCAGAGGCACTACTTTGTGACGGCGTCCACCGACTGGTGAGTGTGCGCACCTCTCACCACCCACCCTCACCGCCCGCTCACCCACCCACACCGCTCACCATCTGCCCTCACCACCCACCCACCCTTACTGCTCACGAACGCTTCACGCTCACCCACCCACTCTCACTCTTCGCCACCCGCCCTTACCGCTGCTCAATCAAGAGAAAATAAATGCTTGTGAGACTTCTTCAGCACAGCAAGGCAATGCAACACTCACATAAAGCCCGATCCATAGATTAGATATGTGGTTGAGATTTACCAACAGTTTTATAGCTTTATGATCATGGTAGTTGCACTTAGGCCGGATGTCAATACGTTTCTTAATGATGATAACAGTGGCAGTGATGAATAACAAACGCTACTGTATTTACGTTCGGAGGTGTATTTGTGATTCGGTTGTCATTAACCCATGTCAGAGCATCAGTTGTTACATAGTCCTAGCTGATTGGTAACCCAGTGTCAGCTTCTGTGAAGAGGTGGTTGTAGGTTGCCTGGGTTCCCTGTGTTTACATGGATTCCCAATGACGCTTGGCCGTGGTCACATGGTGGGCTTAAGTCAATGCTTGGGAGGTCATAAATACCATGTGAAAGACCCGGCGCAGTACATCTCTGGCTTGGATATTTTGCAAAGCTTCTGGGCCACAACCCCAAAACCACTTCCGCCGCACAACCACAGCAGCAGCAGATGCTGATAGCTGATGATGATGATGGTGTTGTTGATGCACAAATATAAAATCCTCTGGCAGTGTGCAGAGACTGTGGTCGTAATTCAGACAGAACCATGGAACTTATAACGTAGACTGAATGCCCATTTCACGAATATGAAGGGAGAGAGGTCATCACCGATTATTCACCACTCCGCTACTCCTAATGAAGTCGTCTGGTTCATCATCCACCTCATTGTAAAAATATTTTTTTTTATCTCCATCAACATCGGCCATACAAATAAGAAAACAGAGCTATAGCTTCACAAGGAATCCCATAGACTCACCAGAGCTCTCTATGAAGGAGGTATTGCCACAGAAATACACTCTGCTACTAATGTAATCATCTGGCTCATTATAACCACCTCAATGTAAAATTACATCTACATCGGCCATACGAATAAGAAGGGTATTTATACGTCTCCCGTATTGGAACTTGAAATTACTTGACCTCAGTTTTCGTTTGCTTAGACTTTCTAGAGGGCACAGCAGCAGCTAATGATGGGACAGCTCACAGTGGTGGTTTAAGGATTGGGGTTTATGCCGTCCAGAAAAATTTGGCTTATTTGACCTCGAACCCTTGACTGATAAAAAATATATATATCTGCCGTTGGTCCGATTAGAAGCGAGCTCTGAAGTGTGACGGCACGGCCAAGGCAGCGCTATCAATTCACATCATATCCGGGGTAACGAGAGGGATAATGCAGAGCAGATGTTAACTAGGGTATAAGGAAGTATTTTATTGGTTACCTGCATACGGTGGTGGGGGGTGAAGGGTGCCTATGTTTCCTGTAAATCGGTCACTGGGGCACGAGTGAGGAGCAGCAGCTTAACCATTGCTGCAGTGTGCGTGCATGGCATGGATATGAGTGTGATGTAATGAATGTCCTGTTTCATTTCCTCCGTCGCAAGCACGGTTTGTGTTAAGGACACGTGTTAAATTAACGGTTATTTCGCAACCCGAACGATCCACACGTCGACAAATGATAATTTGCCGCAGCATCATGATTATTATTCTTTTAATTTAAGATGTTTGTTTACCCAGAAAAGATTCAGCGGGTTTCCTGACAATTTTTCAGGTAGGTTTTGCCAAAGTTTCGCAATGGATTGGGGGGAGGGGTGGGCGATGATCGCCTGCGATGTGTAATCCACAATTAGTTAATTTTCAGGTAATTTATTTATCAGCATTGGGATGTTTTGGCCAATACCAGTTACAATGTATGTGTGTGGGTTTTAACGTTTTTGTAGTTGCAAAAAAAATCACAGAAATGTAACTGGTGCTGGCCTACGTAAACTGGAGTTGAGATGTTCCTGGATCTGTGATCCCAACCCCAAGTCGTGAGAGTCGATGATCGCGGTTGCAACAACCAGGCATACTCCAACCCTCCTTAACGCTGTTCTCCCGTCACTAAAACTACACCACCACTTTTAATAACTCCATTCTTCATCTCAAACCACTACCATCTTGCGTACAATGTTATAATTGCTGTAAAGCACCTCGGAAAATGTGCTGTGTAAATATAGATGAGATAAGGTGTGGTGCGGTTTGTGGCGTCATTGTGCGATCAGCACCGTACAGATCCATGACGTCCGTGCGATGGGCGTGGCCAACGCAGCGGCACCGCTGCCAACGCCGTCGCCGTGCTGCAGCAGCACAGCCGCGTGGTGCACTCGGCGTACTTCTCACCGCTCACCGGCAGCCGCCTGCTCACCACCTCCATTGACAACTCCATGCAGTGAGAGATGAGTCTGGACAAGCAAAGACAAAGATCCAACCCCCATCCGTCTATAGCCTTCAACAGACTGTTGGAGCAAGCGCTGTTAGCGAGCATGTTTGAAGGTTGGCACACAAGGGAGTGAGTGGTCAGGACCACGCCTGGCCACCTTTGTCTCCCTAGTGCTGATGCGCTAGGTACTCATTTAAATAAAGATTCTGATTCTGAATGCTGAGTCGACCTAGAGGAGGCCCAGGACTGGTTAAGTCGAACTCGAGTCGCCGGGTTCGTAGCGCAGCACGCTAAACGCTGCATTACCGCTCCCCACTGATGCACATGCATTCGGCTATCCATCTGCTTGTACCCAGCTTGAAGGGTCAGAGGACGTTCTGTTATATCCCCTTCGGCACGCTGGTCTCCAATACATGCACTGCCTGAGAGAGATCCGAAAGGACGCTTTATCTCGTGGCATGACGGTTGTGCCCGTAGCACAACCGGGATACAATTGGGGAAAATAAGAATGTGCTGGACCCCACGAGAGAGACGAATTAACCTTTGTAGAAGATGGCACTCGCCTAGAGGTGCTAGTGCTGATCGAGTCCAATGCACCTCGTCTGTCCCTCTCATCACACAGCTGTGTAATTTGTCACCCCGTATGTTGAAATCATTTCTCGTGAGAACTAAAAAATAAAGTTTAACACGTAGACTTTCGCGACCAATATCATGCATAATAGAGGTTTTTTTGGGTTACATCGCGTAAATATATAAATGTATCAACAAATTTGGCTGTCGCTTGATGAAGCTAGTTGTAATTACTGGCGAAGCGTTGTGCTCAGATTGTAAATGTTGTGGCTTGGCTCTTCAACGCACCGGTGTGCTGTACTAGTGACCAATTGGCATATTCTGTTTACGTGATAACCCTTACTAGTTGGCTGTGTCGGGTGGTGGTGGGTTTTACGACACATTTATATATTTACGCGATGTAACCCAAAAAAACCTCTATGGATAAAAAAATAAACTCAAACACTTTTAGTGTTGAACGAGCGACAGAAACCTGCACAGTGCCACTCTCTGATGTGTATCACTGAAGACTGGAGCATGGGCAGAAAGAGGGCTACTCATTGAGAATATCTGCTCCTCAATAGAGGTAGTGACGCGTTAGCCCTGGCGGCATGGTGGTGCCAGCACAGTTGTCGTGCGGCAGGAAGAGCCCGAGTTCAATTCTCTACTCGGGCATGTCTCTGCGTGGAGTTTCTATGTTCTCTGATCTGTTCTGCAGAGTGTGAGGAGTGTTTTGTGAGTGTGTGGAGTTGAGTGAGTGGAGCTTGTATGTTCTCTCCTCCTGTTCTGCATGGGCTTCCTCCAGGTTTTCCGGTTTTCTCTTATAGCTATACAAAATGTAGCCGGTATTGGCCAAACAAACATCCCAATGCTGCAAAAATGATGCTGAAAATTACTTACAAATTTGGGACTATACAGCAGCATCAGCAACAATGCCTCCCTTCTGCAAAGACTTGGCAGGATCTTTTTGAAAAAAGGGCCTGAGACCCGGTGAGACTTTCCTGCGTAAATGATCTGAAAACAAATGAAGCCATGGTGACGCGTCATGGTGTTACTCAGTGGGAGCTCTGTGCTCTTCTGTTGCCGCGTGTGTGCAGTGTGTACGACACCCGCGTTCTGGGCTCGCAGATCACTCGCACCGCCAAGATATGGTGAGTGGGAATTTTGCGCCACGTGCACACCACACGACCACCGCGATGGCCTCTTTGTACCCATGGCCCGTATCCTCTTCTTATGCACGATGGCAGCAGTAATACTTTCAGGAGCTAAATGGCAATGTCGAGGTCGCTGGCCACGACGAGAGGGCTTCAGGAGAGAGCTTGTGTAGTTTTTCTGTTCTTCCTCCATTGAAAGAGCGCAGACTACAGTGGTTTACTATATATTCCACAGATTTGGGTTGCATGGCTACAATCACACTACTGTGGCTTGTCTTTAATGTCTCTATCTTAGAATCCTTATGTATCTCTATGATACTCTGCATATATTTGGGATCCCGTGAGGACCCACGGCGTTCACGTGTTTAATGAGCCAGTGGCGGCCAATTAGGATGATTGTGTTGTGTACATGTGTCATATAGGTTTGTGGGGAGCTACGAACCCGGCGACCCGAGTTCAACACCAGTGACGATTATCTGAACCAGTTCTGGGCCCCATTTATATCGACTCATCCTAAAATGAGTACCTGGTGCGGTGTGTAAACATCGCCACTGGGGAGACAAATGTGGCCAGGCGTGGTGCTGGCCACCCACCCCTTCGTGTACCGTGCTGGCCTTCATAGGTGCTCGCTAACAGCTCTTTCCCCAACAGTCTTAAGGCTATATGGGGGATCTTTGTCTTTGTGTTGAACTAGAACAGGTTGTCTTGCCTTTAAACATCTGGAAATTCACCATGTTTCTAGCAAGCCTGACGTTGCCGATAAGACACTATACGTTTTAAACCGGTACAGAGTTTTTCTTGCGTTGAACGAAGGTGACCCCATTTTTATCTGACATAAGGAGGGCCGTGTTGGCTGATGGGATATGAAAACAGTACCTTTATTATTTTCTGGAAGGACAGATATGGGATGGAGGCGAAAATGTCTGCTGAATGATTTTGTCGGCATAATTGGCCAAGCTTTCTTCGCTCTGATTACGTGATCAATAATTGCACAATAAAATAATGACAACTTCTGCAGTTCCGTCACGTGGCAAGGCAGTTACAGGGGCATTGACCATCGGCATTAACCCCTCTGCATTCTGCTTTGTGTAAATAACCATGAACACGAGTTCCACACACACGGCTCCGAACACTCGTAACCTACACTGAGCTCTCAAGGAGCAACGACTCAATAATATCATCACGTGGACAAACATCGTAACATTTACAATGCCTACTGTTAAACATTCACCCGCTGTCGGGTGAGCATGTTGGTGTGACGAGTGCGACAAGCGTGATGGTTGAATACCGCGCACGGTGGTGTCTACGCTGCACGTTGCTGCCTGTGATCCAGCGCTGTTGGACGGTAGCAGAGAGGTTTGGTAGATCACACACAGAGGTTGTGATACTTCCCTGTTCTGTCTGTATGGGATAGTGTGTTGCCCCCTCACACGCTTGGGTTTTCTCCGGGTGCTCCGGTTTCCTCCCACATGCAAACACTCATTAATTGGCTGATAACACCTTAACATATAGAGAACCGCAGAGCTTGGGCAATTATTGTCATCGTCGGCTCCTGGTCACGTGGCCGTTGCTGCCTTCCGGCTCGTCTGTGGTTCCTTCTCGCGCCACTGAGTCGTCCTCTGTCTACGGGAGTGAGCAAATACTGTGCACATTACAAGTTATTATTGGAGGGGTGATAGCGATGATGAGTGATGAAAATGATTACGGTGATGACGACGATGACGAGGTGTTGTGGCGGTCCTGCCATTGTGCTCAGCCATAATAACCACACGGGCCGATGGCTTGTGCCGATGAGAGCCATGTGGGTGCCGGGCGGTGAGGACATGTGGATGTGCGGCAGCATGGAGTGGCCACGCCACCTCGACGTCTTCTCAGCCACAGGTGAGGAGGCCAACACTTGGTCCCCTACCCCTCATCGCCCCCTATCCCCACGCCGTCCCCTACCCATGCCGCCCCCTAGCCCTCGTCCCCTAGCCCTCGTCCCCTGGCCCTCGTCCCTAGCCCTCGTCCCCTAGCCCTCGTCCCCTAGCCCTCGTCCCCTAGCCCTCGTCCCTAGCCCTCGTCCCCTGGCCCTCGTCCCTAGCCCTCGTCGTCCCCTACCCCCTCGTCGTCCCCTACCCCCTCGTCGTCCCCTACCCCTCGTCGTCCCCTGGCCCTCGTCCCCTAGCCCTCGTCATCCTCCTACCCCTCGTCGTCCCCTACCCCTCGGCGTCCCCTACCCCCTCGGCGTCCCCTACCCCCTCGGCGTCCCCCTACCCCTCGTCGTCCCCTACCCCCTCGGCGTCCCCTACCCCCTCGTCGTCCCCGAGGAGAACATGGCAGGTTTCGAGTTTATGTTGTGTAACCAGGTGTGACCTCAAGAGACTAGGACATTGTCTCAATTTGTCAGAGTGACCTGCTAAATGTTGGAGATATGATTAAGCGGGGTTGGACGTGTGCGCTGGGAGTGCGTGTTAGCGAGACAGGCATCGGAGTGGCCTCCATGAGTTCGGCGATCAAGGGTAAGACCAACGATCAGACGATGCGTTACCTTGGAGGTCCGCGTGTCTTCTGCGCGGCAGCTGCAGGATCTAGCAGGGGTAGAATGCGTTGGCAGTGAGGTGTGGTGGAGACATGGGCAGCTTAGGCCACAATGACCTCTCGATCTTGCGTCGTTAGAAAACTTGTCCATCGTTAGCGTGAGCCCCCCAATGTCTGTGTGCGTCGCTTTCTTGTGGGGAAGCATCCTGCCTCTTATACTTGGATTCTTTCGCACGAATGCAGGGCAGAAGCTTCTGGTGGTGGGGAAGGAGGAGATATCGAGCATCTGCACGGTGATCACCTTTCACCCGACGCGACCCGTGCTCGTGGCCTGCAACTCGAGCGGGAAGGTGCACTTGTTTGCTGGCTTGCCCGGATCGCTGTGCCAAGATTCCGCCGCCGGCACCGTGTAAGCTCGGGGACACGGAGCGATTTCCCCAATCAACATCGATTCATATGCCCCTTGTGTCGAGTCACCCCTGGAGAATCTGTTCTTTATGATCGGTACAAATTATAAACGAATGCCGCCTGTAGAGTAATGGGGCAGATGAGACGGTGCAGACGAGATGGAGAGAGTGGGACGGGGCGAACAGGACTGGGTGACCAACACAGGGCGAGCGACATGGAAAAGAATGCATCGAGTCTCACTCGGGGTGAAGTGTAGTTGCCTCGTGCGCGTATGTTTTTGTTTTCAACGTGGAGACCATAGATGTTGTTTTGTTGTATCTTTCCAGGGTTGCTTCCCTAAATCAGTAGTTTACAATCTGGGTGGTACTTTTGTCCAAAATCCGAGAGGTCTCCATAACAAATCGCACGGCTGTGCATTTGATTCGTTGAGCTCGGGCTGTTCGACTTAAAAGCGTTGCTCACCCAAGACAAGCTTGCAGTTGCCGCCACGTGGAACATGTAGGCGACTTGTTTCCTTTTTTAGTTCAGCTGCTGCCGGGCGGCGGCGGCTGTGGCAGCTACGCCACGCGTAGCCTGCAACCTATTACTGCAGTGGCAGCAACGAGGGCTGGTGAGTCGCACAAATATTCCGGAACTCCCCTTCCCGTGGACGTTGAGTAGTTGCTTTACCCTGGCTCGCCAGAAGAAGGCGGTACAGCCAAAATGGTGGACTCCACCTGTTCCGTCTGTGTAGGATCGAGTATTTCCCCCTCGCCGTGCGTGGGTTTTCTCTGGGTCCTCCGGTTTTGCCGGCTCACTTCCACGTCTGCTGCCTTAGTGCTCGTCACGTGTGTCCTCCTTGCGCCTCTCTCTGTATGAGAGTGACTCCTGCACAGCGGCGGTGGCAACGTGTGTGTGTTGCTCTTACGCCAGCGGCCACTCGTGAGATTGACGGTGTCTGTGCTTAACCGCAGAGTTTCCCCCGTCCGTGTTAATGTCAACATCACGATTTTTCAACGCTCGTTCACCCACGAAAAGCCTCCCCGTATACATCCCACTGCTTTAAACGACACCGAGCAAGATGTGTCCAGAGGCGCCTTGTGGCAAACATCTTTACAGTTACGTGGCCACTTGCATCAAACACCTCAAGTGCTTGTCCCTTGAACGCGCCTGGAATTAAATCGACCGGGCGAAATTCCCTTTGGTGTTTTATGCAATGTAAGTGTTCGTCAAACGACGTGGTTAATTATATTAATATGCCCAGTGGGCATTGTTTCAAGGGGTATGGATGAAGCCTAAGGTCACTGTATAGTGAGGGCCTTTGTCGCCTTGTGTGTTAGGCAGGCACGTGCCTCTCGGCCTGCTCGGCGTGCGCTCGCAAACCACGAGCTGTGCACGTTTCCGAGGGCCTGGGTGCTGCACCCATTCAAGCGCGGTGGTCTTTACATGGATGGAGAGACACTGACACAGTTAACCGCCGCGCTCCACTCACTTCGTGTTCACGGGTGCTGATAAGCTCCTTAACTGCTTTGCCTGGGAAGCATAATAAATGTTGCATTTTTTTTGTGGACCCTTCGCGTGTTTTCACTTAAATCTACGATAACCCGCTTAGCCCATTGCGAAAGCACGTCACCGCGTGTACACCCTGCCAGCCGGCAGGCCAGTGCCGGTTATCGGATTGGTGCGGTGGTTTTCGTGAAATATTGGCAACACCTTAAAGAGTGGCACGGCCACGCAGGAGCGTGATCGCTTTTACGTGAACTGGAACATGAGCACCTGGGTGTCCAGCTCCTGCACATACGACCAGCCACAGTCTCGCATGACCGTCGGCTCCTGGGGCCCGGCGCATACATCTGTCACGCGCTCACTTCTCCCAGTCGAGTACAAATCCCTAACATGTATAGAGGTTCCCTTAATGGACTGCTGTGCAGCTTGATTCCTTTTAGCTCGGAATCAATATGGATTTATACTGAAAGAATCCGATGAGCTCTAAAGCTTTTTTTCACAGATGTCCAGTAGTTTTCACAGATGTCCAGTAGCTCTTGGGCCCTGGCGAGACCACGTGGCACAGAAGGAAGGGAAGACCTGGGGCCAGGGCCAGGGCCCGGAGCTGACCGACGGGTGGTCGTGGCACCTGCACCGGGCTGAACACTTGGACCCCCGTCCCCTGTTCCCAGGTCATAGGTCCGTGCCGGAGGTCACGCATCCACGGGTACCCTACGATCCTCGGGTAGGTTGCTGATAAAACCAGAGCAGGAGAGCTAACAAAACAGGGCCTTGGAAATGCACTCGAGGTGGTCGGGTTAGTAGACTGCCCAAGACGAGTAGCTCGTTGCTTAGTTAATTAGGGCTTGGGTCAGAGGGTGGCTCGTAATAGTGGCTAGTTGGCGACTTTGTTAGGAGTTGGTCAGAGGGCTAGTACTAGTGAGGAGTTGGCTAGTTAGGGCTACGGTCAGTGGGTGGCTAGTACTCGTGGCTAGTTGGAAAATTGGCTTGGGTCAGAGGGGGCTAGTAGCTACTTGGTTACGGTTAGAGGACGACTTGTAATAGTGGCTAGTTAGGGTTAAGATCAGAAGGGGGCTGGTACTAGTGGCAAATTTTTTAGGGTTAGGGTCAGAGGGCGAGTACGAGTAGCTGGCTGACTAGTTCATTAGTATTAGTGACTGACTAGTTGGTTCGGGCCAACGGGTGGCTTTTACTCGTGGCTGGTTGATTAGGGTCAGAGGGCGGCTCATATTAGTGACTGGTTGGCTAATTGGTTAGGGTTAGTGGGTAGCTAGTACTAGTGGCTAGATGATTCGTGTCAAAGGGCGGCTGGCACTTTTGGCTGGATAGGGTCCGAGGGCGGCTAGTACGAACGTTTCATTGGTTGGGATCAGAGGGCGGCTAGTCCTAGTGGCTAGCTGGTGACTCAGGTAGGGCCAGGGTTTGTATTCGGTTGTGTTGCTCCACCCTCAATCTGTTAAGCCGCCCTCTTCCCCGTGGCACCGCGTGTCCCTTGTGCTGCTCACAGCAATCTTGGTGCGATGGCAGTCTCAGCAGCTGGGGTTCGAGATTTCAGGTTTATTAAAATAACCGCAGTAAAACACGACCTAACCGCAACCAACACAGTACCTGCTTGCCAGGTGGGCTGTTATTATCCCCCCCCACCCGCCACTGTTAAATACCTGTACAACCATTGCCGCGTATTGAGCGAACGACAGGTCATGTCGAGTCGGTCTGTCACCGTGCGCCACGATGCTGTTGCCCCTCTCTATATTGCACGGACATCGCTGCCACACACAATTTGCCACTCGTTCAAGTGGGCTGCAGCTGTGCTGTTCACAGCGCAGAGAAGCGGCCGAGCTACGCGGTTTGAGATCATGGTGCGGGAAGCGGCACAGGCACCGCGTGCGCGCGCCTGTGCCATGCTCGCCACCGCTCCTGGATAGCATTTTATTTGTTGCTACGTTTGACCTTTTACACATGTTTGATTTTTGGACGATATATTTAATAAACACATTTAGTATTATCAATGACGTGTTAAAATACTTTACTTAATGTGTCCTCGGTTATCGACAAAATATGCCATCGGCAAATCAAGGTGGTGTTTTAAACGTTTTCAATCATCAAACGTATAACGTACGCCACTTGCGCCTACTGCATTGGCAACTCGAGCACGTGGCTCGTGTTGTGTCCATGTTGGATTTGGGTTGTGGTTAGCTCGTGCGATCGATTGCTCCAATCTTGCCAGGCGCAGGCCAAGTGCAGCTAAATATCGCATGATATTCCTTGCTTTGTTTGATCCTTTATACACATTCGCTTTTCGGAAATGTATTTAACCAGACTCGTATATCCTCAATTATCAACGACAACATATTCAACACGTTATTGAATATGTCGGCAATAGCTGAGGCTTTACCAAATAAGTCTATTAAATATATTGCCAAAAAATTAAGTGTATTTCAATAATCAAACGCAGCAACAAGTATCGTACCATGCTCCCGGCCACGTTTGCAAAGCTCCGCGGCGCTGCCGCCGGATTCAGGAGAATCGCAGGGAGTGGCGGGGGGCACGGAGTGGCCTCTGCACCATAATCCGTGCTGTGGCGTGACCGATAATCCACCGTACCAGTGGGTGGGGGGGGGGCTGAGAGTTCCGCGCGTTGCCATGGCACCCGGCTACCCACCCGCCCCACCTCACCTCTCCCTGCCGTGCCACCCTCGCTCCAACGCTTATGTGTAATATCGTGCCCGCCTAATACTTGTCGTTAATTAGAAAGCGAGTCACGGGATGGAAAAATTCGTACGATTAGGACTGATACACAAACAACAACAAAAAACTGGCTGTGAAAAGGAAGAGTTACAAAGCGAGAACAAAGATCAAATATAAAATAAGTTAAGTCACATCACCGTAACAGCATCGCTGCGTGACTTCGGTCACCGCCGAGAGAGAGAGTTCAGGCGAAGGCACGCTGCGTGCAGGAGAAGCGGCAGCCAGCCGCTGGGGAAACGGGGCCGGCGGGGCCCTGGGTGATGAGCGGTGCACAGGGGCAGATAGGCTAAGCGGGGTTGCCCACGCGGGGACCTGTCGATCCGCACATCTCGAGGAAACCAAACGGCACGACGCCTCCTCGCCGCTCTTCCGCGACAAAGGGATCGCGGACGCGCTAGAGCGAGCAGGGCTTTGCCTCCGAGCACGTTGCCAAGTGCGGCGTGCCGCTTCCCTGCGAGGAGGACTCCTCCATTTGTGGGCGGCCGGCGGCGCCATTCAACCGCCGTGGGAGTCCGCGAGGCCCGAGCGTCACTTTGATTTTTGTTTAAACCGGGCGAGAGCTCGAGAGGCCAGGAACCAGTCTCGTACGCAAGTCACCAACCCCTCCCTACCCCTCTCTCGGGGGCCTAATCGAGGTGGTCGCACGACTCGTCCACGCTGCCGGCCAGCGAGCGGAAGGTGGCGCCCAGCCGGCGCTGCATTGGGCAGAAGTACTCGACGTGGAACTGCGTGAACTCGGGCGTCCGCCTGAGGTCTCTGAGCAGCGCCACGTCCAGCCGCGACTCGAGCAGCACCAGCAGCAGCGGCACGGTGACCAGCACGACGGCGCACGCCGCCAGCACGGCGCGCAGGCCCGCACGCGCCACTCGGCCGTAGCGGTCGCGGCCGGCCGTCAGCAGTGCCAGGTTGCGGTCCGTGAGCCGCGACACCTCGTCCATCTCCTCCTCCTCGGCCTCCTGCAGGGCGCTCTCGTCGAAGTCGGCCTCGCACCAGTCCGCGTCCGGTGCAGGGAACTCCCTCCCTCCGGCGTCTCCCCGTCCTCCGTCGGCTCCTCCGATTGACTCTCGGTGTCCGGCATGGGGTGGCCACCGTCACCACCGGTGGCGGTGGCCATCGTCGGCGCCGCTCGGCCCTGACTCGGTGGCTCCTGGGTCCCAGCATGGCCCGCTTGGCCTCCGCAACTGGCACCTCTACAACCAGCTGCTGCTGCTGCTGCTGCCTGTATGCCTGGCCTTGGTGGCTGTTCTGTTGCAGATTCTGCTGCTGATTTCGCTGCTGCTGCTGCTGCTGCTGCTTTTGCGTGAGATGCTTGTGCTGCAGCTGCACATGGTGCTGCGGGTGACGGTGAGGCTGCTGCTGGTGGTGGTTGTGCGTCCGTGCAACGTTGAGCTCCAGGCAACTGACGGAGATGCGATCGGCGGCGTCACCGTTGCGCTGGCGCGGCACTGGCGTTGAGTGGCCGTCCTCGTCTGGGAAGCCCAGGTCTGAGCCACAACGGGAGGAGGGCAGGGTGCGGGCGAGTGGTGGCGCAATGGTTAGCACTGCGCTGCACTGCAACCTTAACTTTTTAAACCTATTTTTTCATTTTACCAGTTAAGGCCCACTGAGCGATGTAGCTCTTTTTCAGAAGCAACCTGGCCACAAATGACAGCTCAACGAAGTGGCTTATCACGTGGAAATGTATAGTAGCCAAATTCTCTTAAATGAATGTTTCTAAATGTGGAGGGAACATTTTTTTTCTGGAGGACCAGGAGAAAAATCCATCCGACCATGGGAGAACATGAAAACTCCAAATATACAAACCGACCAAATAGCCAAATTCGATTCCCACTCACGGCCGACACCAGTGACAATCATGTGAACCAGTCCTGGGCCTCTCATAGGTCGACTCGGCCTCAAATAGTGTGATGTATAAACATCGCCGCTCAGCAGATAGGCGGCCGAGACTGGTGCTGGCCACCCACCCCTCGTGTGCCGTGCCGGGCTTCATAGGTGCTCGCTAACAGCACTTTCCCAAACAATCTGTAAAGGCTACACGCACAGCGGTTGGGAGGGGGTGGGGGTGTTGGTGTATGGCTGCACATGCCCACGTGTCGGTCTCCTGTGGCCGTGTGTCGGTGCGGTGCCACCGTTGCCCACCATGCAGGAGGTAGCTCTCGGTGGCCGAGTAGAGTGGCGCCACGGCGTCGCGCGAGATCGTCGGGCAGCTCATGGTCTCCACCATGCGTGACCTGCGGCCGGGGGTCAGGGGGGGTCGGAAACGGCATCGGTAGGGCGGAAATCATAAGCCATGGCCGTCAACGGGGTTCGGCCCAGTCGTGGCCCACGACCAAAACCACTCCGAGGCCCGTAATTTTAGTCACGGCTCGGTCTAAGGTTCGGCTGAGCTGGCTCAAAAGCCATGTGCTTGAATTGAGCCAGCGCTGAGCTGTGGTGCCAGCCACAGTCAGATTTCCGAACTGAGGTTGAGTGTTAAGAGGTTCTTTCGGTACCGAAAGAACCAAAGAGTAATATTAATAATAAAGGTATTTTTTGGGTTAGTTCGCCTGAATATGAATGTGTCGTTAAACCCACCACCACCTGACACGCCCAATCAGTGAGGTTTGGCATGTAAACAAAACCTGCCAATTAGTTACTACTTCAGCCCACCTGTGTGTTGGACAATAAACCCACAACATTTACAATGAGTACGACCTTTCGCTGGTAGTTATATCCAGCATCATTGGGCGATCTAACCCAACAAACACTTTTATTATGAATAATATTGGTCGTGAAAGGCGACACGTCAAACTGCACCTGATCTGTTTCCATCTCGCAAGCTAAGCGAGACTAAGCTTGGGTTAACCCGGGGATTGTCCATCGGTGTCTTCACTTGGCGACCACTGCTATTGTTCCCCGGTTGAATGAGGACTATAAGATCCACCTCAGCAGCTTACAGCGAGCGGCTACACAAACGTCGAGAAGTTGCGAGTTTCAATCCTGGTTGGGAGCTGGTTAATGTGGCCCATCCTCGTCCCTCTGGGGTGGATAAAATGAGTAACTGCTTCGTGGGGGAAATCAACATGGACAATACTCGCCCCACCATAGGAATGTGGAATTGTGACCACTGGCTCTGCAGGGCTGTAGAGGGGAGGGGAGCAGGAGGTCACTCTGCCTCGCACTCGGAGACATCCAGCGAGCGAGAACGCAACAAGGTGCCCCCCCCCCCCTTCGTACGGCAGCGTCAGTTCGCATAAACGGTTCTAAATGTCGCGTTGCCAAACACGAGACGATGATGACAATGGCCGTGAACAAGTCGCAGGAACGAGTGGAATGTGGGGAAGATGATCGCACCCAAAGCCCCGTGGGCTCCGGGAGGGTGAGGCCCGGCCACGGTGGTGGTGCAGCAGCAGCGGCGTCGCCACTCAAAAGCAGTTAAACCAGAAACCGGGGAGGAGGGGCAGCCCCTCCGCCTGCCCCCTGCTCGCCTGCCCAGTCGCCCGTTGGCCACCTGCTCGGCGATCCACCTTGACCCCCCCCCCCCCGGCTCGCCCAGCTGCTTACCTGGCGTCACCTGGCGTCACTCAACAACTGCTCCACGCCGGTGACACCACAATAATCGCAAAAATGGGTCTTAAATAACAATCAACAATGGGTCTTAAAGAGCCACGCCCGTGGTGGCGTGCCGGGTTTCGGCTTGCCGTGCGACGTCGGCGGCGATCGGTCTTCCGATCGCGTTTCGACGGTGGGGTGGGCATCAACGTTGTCACCACACGGAGAAATTTTCCATTCGGAACTCTCGCAGCGAGCAGTGTACCACCCCGTGCGACGGTGCAGATGCATGCACATTAGCGCGCTGCGCACGACGATCCATCTTTGCCGCACGAGTTCACTCCCTGCCAGTGATCCTCACAGACTCCACCAGTAGCTGACGAGTGGTGTCTGAACCTGTCCTGGGCATGCCTTTTAGGATAAATAATAATACTTATTATAATTTATTTATCCAGCAGAGCCACACAGTCATATGGCTCTCTTCAGGAGGGTCCGGCCAGGAAGAACCATGGGCAAGTAGGAAGGCAGCAGCCACGGTGCGAGCCGGCGCTACCAACAACTGCCCAAACTGTGCGGGCCTCGACACATGAAGGTGTTCTCAGCCAATGAATGAATGAGTTGTGTTTATTATACAAGTGGGACTAAACCGAAGCACCCAAAGGATAGCCATACATGCAAGGGGCCAACGCTCTATCACTGTACGGATGGAAACAGATGGCGATTAGTCCACTTGCTGTTCTGCTTTCTGGCGACCCGACCCAGGTTACGGCTCCTCATCGACGCCTACGGGGAGTTTCACACCATCCGCGTGTGATCCACCAACCCTCGCTGCAGCCTCCACAGCGTGGGATCGCAGGCTGCCACGTGCGTAGCCACCATTGCATCGATCGCTTGGGGTCGGGGCATCCGTGACCCCTCGTACATAACCCCTGGCGTGCCGCCGCTCAGAGCCGTGATCGCCGTCTGATGTGCCTGGACACCACCGGCGCTGGGTAAAGGACGACTGCTGTCTGAGCTTCCCACCCCTGCCCCCTCCGTGTAGTTCCCTTCACAGGTGATCGCTTTTGACACTTGCCCCCAACTGTCGGTATGCCGAATGGAGGGTCATGGTGATGGTGGGGACACGCGCGTGGTTGGGTTGTGTTGTGAGGTGGCGGTGGCGGTGGTCACCGATTCACGATGGGCGGGTGGCGCTGGATCCGGTTGCTCGCCTCCAGGACCTCCTTGGCAACGCGGCCACTGTGGAGGGGAACAAGGCACCGGAGTGAAACCGGCACGGCCGGGCAGCCTGGGCTAAATGTCTGGGTTAATCAGCCCGGGGTTAATCAGGGTTAAATATCTGGTGTTAAATAGGGTTAAATATCTGGTGTTAAACAGCCCGAGGTTAAACAGCCAGGTGTTAAACGGATCATTATCTGCTTTAAACATGCGAAGTTAAAC
The DNA here is from genome assembly GCA_018977245.1 of Lethenteron camtschaticum. Taxonomy (NCBI): domain Eukaryota; kingdom Metazoa; phylum Chordata; class Hyperoartia; order Petromyzontiformes; family Petromyzontidae; genus Lethenteron; species Lethenteron camtschaticum. The sequence continues at coordinate 318,427 of MU249615.1, forward strand.
AGCTGAAACTGGATCTGTAAATTGCTGGGTGATCTCATCTGCCCTGCGCCCCAAGGTCCGAGCGCAGCGAGCGATTCCATCTCCGTGACGTCCGATCTCCATCTCACTGCGTGAACCTCCCTCGCGCTGACATTTTAGGGACACATTCCTGAACTGCCCAAGCGGCGATGCAACGAAGACTGAAGGAACAAAGCAGAACTGAAATCGACACCGTTGACAGTTTGTGAGATCAAAAGTCCCACAGTCCGTTCAGTACTGGGAACCACCAATTCGGCAGGAGGACGTTGAACCTCGCAGTGGCGATCAATCGGGTGTTGCTGTAGCCACGAGACCGATGATGCTACGAGAGCGATGGGTTCACTAGACGACGAGGTGGTGGATGTCACCTGAAGCGGTGCTTGCTTCGCCGGAACAGCAGGTTACTGCTGGAGACGGCGCGGATCTGGCTCGAGCGCTCCAGCCTTCACGCACGCACACAGCGTGCGGCTCTCACGGTTACCCGCAACACACAGGGGAACCCTCCCCCACCCCGCTACAGCCCTAACAGAATAGGGCAAGTGCTTTTAGTGAGCACTTTTGAAGGCAGGCACGGCACGCGAGAGGGTGGGTGGCCAGCACTACGCGCGGCCGCCTTTGTCTCCCCAGAGGTGATGTTTACACACCGCACCAGAACCGGTTCAAATAATCGTCACCGGTGTTGGCTGTGAGCGGGAACTGACCTCGGGTTTCCGGGTTTGTAGCAGAGCATCCTAACCACTACACTACCGCTCCCCACATACTGCACAGTTACACACAGTTGTACATACACACAACACACGCACAGGTTATCTCAGTGACACACACAAGTTTAGACAGACGGCACGCATTCATGAGCTTGCGTACTGAACCACCGACGCAAACACACACACACACTGGCATTCATACAGAGGCAGGTACAACACACACCCACAAACACTACACACAGCGCCGCACGCACACACAATCGCATTGCCCTCAACGCGCCCCCATTGCATTCTCCAATCTATCCGTGCGGAGCTTTTAAGCCGTTTCCTCCGAGTCCTCCGGGTTTCCTCCCATGCGAAGCCGACCATTCACTGAAAATTGGCCCAACGTCCCCAATTGCAGGACCCTCCGGAGGCGAGAGCCTTGAGACTCGGTGAGGCTTTCCCTGGGCAAACAAAGATCGTGAGTGTGACTATTACACACACAGAAACATGCGGCACACAAGCAGTAGGCACGCACACACGCAAACACAAGCAAGCATACACAAGCAACAGGTACGCACTGGTCTGGCACACAAAGACCCCCAGTGTGGCCTCTAGCAGACTCGTGCTGTTCAGCGAGTAGCACCTATGAAGGCCAGCAAAAGTTTAGCGGGTGGGTGGCCAGCACCACACCCGGCCACCTTTGTTTCCCAGTGGCGATGTTTACACGTGGCACCAGGTACTCATTTGAGGCTGAGTCGACCTAGGGTGAGGGAGGCCCAACCGGTTCAGATAATCGCTGAGAATATTGCTCATGAGTGGGAATCAAACTCGGGTTTCTGGTGGGTTTAGAACCGAGTGCGGCGCTAGCTGCTGTCCCACTGCTCCCTACTATTCTGGCTCACGCACGGACGCAAGCACACGAGCGAGCACAGACACCATGATCGCTGCTTGCGCTGCTGATCCGCTCAATGAGGCCATTGTCCGCGTGCCAGATGGGGGCAGCCTCCAGTAAATAGCAACAGCAGCGATCACGGCCCCTCCTGCTCGCCATGTGCACCGCACGTGTGTGTGTGTGCGCCACACGTGTATGTGCGCACGCCGCACGTGTGTGTGCGCCGCACGTGTGTGTGTGTGCGCCACACGTGTATGTGTGTGCGCCGCACGTGTGTGTGTGCGCCGCACGTGTGTGTGTGTGCGCCACACGTGTATGTGCGCACGCCGCACGTGTGTGTGTGTGCGCCGCACGTGTGTGTGTGTGCGCCGCACGTGTGTGTGTGTGCGCCACACGTGTGTGTGTGTGCGCCACACGTGTGTGTGTGTGCGCCACACGTGTGTGTGTGTGCGCCACACGTGTGTGTGTGTGCACCGCACGTGTGTGTGTGTGCACCGCACGTGTGTGTGTGTGCGCGCCGCACGTGTGTGCGCACCGCACGTGTGCGTTGTGTGTCTGTGGTCACATGGGCCGTAGTGGCGAAACTATAGGGGTGCTTTGGGGGCCCGCACCCCACAACGCCCCCTCTGTGTACCCTGCACCTCAATCCCTAACAACAATGACCACAACATTGTCCGCTAGTTATTTGGACCAGATGGCGGGACAATGGCAGCAGGGCAGGTCGCTGCGGTTTACTGCACAGCAGCAGACTGGGATCTGGCAGAGGAGTGCAGAAAGCCGTCGGTGCCATCCGCCATCGCCACAGCTCACCACAGCTCACCGTTGCCGCTACCTTCTGCCAGATCTCGCAACGGCTTGCTCCATCAAAGCCTGCGACCGCCACGGTCTCCCATAGCTGGAGCCGCCATCCCACTGAGCGAGAATAAAGATCAACCATAGCCCGCCCACTCGCCCGCTCGAGGTCAACGTCCCTTCTCGCGAGAGTTGCCGAGCACCGGCCCGGAGGCTCACGCGGGACCCGCCCGCGTGCCGGCCCTGGCTTGCGCACGTGCAAGTGGAGGCCTCTCACTGGTAGAAGGCCTGGCTGTCCACGGCGCTCCTCCAAACGTGCTTGCAGGCCGTCGGCGACGCCGCGTGGAACGGCAGCGTGAACCTCTTCTGCCGGATGGGGAGCGAGGCAGACACAAAGGACATCCCCCGTGTAGGCTTCATCAGACCGTTGGGGTGAGTGGTGTTAGTGAGTAGCGCCTATGAAGGCCGAAAAGGCACACGAGTGGGCGAGTGACTAGCACCACGCACCAGGTACTCATTTGAGGCCGAGTCAATCAAGGGGAGGCCCAGTACCGGTTTATATAATGGTCACTGGTGTTGGCCGTGAGCTGGGTCGTAGCGCAGTGCGCTAACCACTGCGCCACCACTCCCACAATTACAATAACAGGTTCACACGCAATGTGACCGGGTGCTGTGCATAGGGTCGAGGTTGGGTTTAAGCTGCTGTGGGTTTGATGACGGGTTACAGCTCGCAGCCGAGCTTTGAATCGACTACTGTTCTACAACTCGTCGTATGCCCAGCGTAACCATATTTGGTCATGACGCACACCGACTTCACACCACCGTAATCTATCCCTGCATACGCCGGGTATCTGGCTGCTGCCGTACCGCAACGCCGGAGGCTCCGGTGGAGGCGCGAGCGCCGCTCACCTCCTTCTCAACGCAGTGCACGTGGAACGTCTTCCCTTCAAACTTCAGCTTTCGAATCTCCGACCTGGAAGGGGGAGACAGCGGGGAGGGGAGACGGCGGGGGAGGGGCGACGATGGGGGGGGGGGGAGGCATTAATTGAGCGGCTGCGAGGTGTCCGGGAGCTTCCGTCACGGAGCGGCAGCTCCATCGCACCGCCACCACCGCGCCCGGGAGCTGCCGTGGTCGGGGCGGGAAGCGGACCCCTGTGGGTAGCTGACTGCGCGCTGCCGATAGGACGCAGAGATTTACTCAGCTCTGCGTCTCGCGACGATCCCGCACGACGGTGCGCGAGGGTCTCCACGAGATGTCGCTTGGCGCACGCAGCAACAACCAAGTGACGGTGACGTCACCACGGTGCTTGTGTCAGGCGAGGTGCACTTTGATGCCACGGGAAGTGTCGTAGGTTCACTGGTGGCAGGTGGTGGCAGGTGGTGGCGGTGGTGGCGATGGTGGTGATGGTGGCAGATAGAGGGGGATAAACGTGCATGATACAGGCTGGAGAAGAGATGGACAGATGTGGTATGGGAGGACGTGGAGCTGAGTGGATTTGCCGATGACTGGTACCAGCGGAGTCAAGATCGGCCTCTGAAGGATACTCGTGAGGGATGCTACTGGGCAGTTGGAGGCAGTCGCCTTCCAACAACAACAGAGGGCAGAGGAGCGATGCTCACAACAATGAGCGGAGCGCCGGGCGGCTAAAATGGAGCAAGTTGGCACAGGAGGGGGCACAGCTGGTGCATTTGCAGTTGTCTCAGTCAGTCAAACCATGGCACCTGCTGGGTCTGTTCCGTGACCTGCCAGCAAGGCTTTGACATTTCACGTGGTCTCAAAGTGCACCTGGGCTGGCACGGACGCCGTAGTTATGTCATTGTCACTTAGTGGGGAATGGCGGGGTATTGGTATTGGCAGCGGCGGTGGCGGCAGTGGTGGTGGTGGCGGCGGTGAGGAGGTGGTGAGGGCTGGTGAGGAGGAGCGGTGTGCGGACCAGGGCAGGAAGATGACGCGCTTGCCGTCCTGGAGGACGCTGAGGCCGGGCGGCGTGAAGCCCAGCAGCACCGGCATCCCCGTCACGTCCTGCCGGTGAGGAGCAGTGGTGAGGACGAGCGGTGAGCACGAGCGGTAAGCGAACGGCCAGCAGAGGTGAGAACAGGTGAGCATGCAGGCACGAGTTGTCAGGCACGTGTGGGCATGTGTGCGAGAGTGGGGTGGGGTGATCGTGTGGGGTAAGAGAGAGGCGAATGCGAGTGGGTAGTGGGTGAGGAGCGGGTGAAGGGGTGGGTGAGGATGTGTGTGGGAGAGAGGCAAGTGCAAGAATGTGTGGGTGAGGAATGCGTGGGTGAGGAGTGAGTGCAGGGGTGGGTGAGGAGCGAGTGCGTGGATGAGGATGTGTGCGGGAGAGAGGCGAGCGCGTGGGGCAAAGTTCAAAGTGCGCGGCGTGTAGGAGCGAGGAGGCTCGGTGGGTGAGGTCGGAGGGGAGCCTCGTGTGTGCGCGTGCTGCGAGAGAGAGAGAAGGCGAAGGGAAGTCGAGCGCAGTGCGGGTGATACGGCCGCGTGGAATGCGTGGCCCTGGCTCACAGCTGGCCAAACGCAAAAACCACCCACCATCGTCTCCCTGCACAACCTCCTCCCTCACACCACGCAAAGGGGCTCCTAGTAATCGGGGCTCACAGCAGCCGGCAGGCCGGGCCCCGGTGACATGGGTGGGTGGGTTTTGGTGGTGGGCGAGGGGCATGCATTGGCCGTGCACGGGACAAGGGTTAAACCTGGACTCGGGAACCCTTCGTCCTCACCGGGGAACGAACAGGACTTTCGAACGTCCTCTGGTGGGCAAGCACAAAGACAAAGATCCCCGTGTAGCACATAACATAATTTTGGGGCAAGTGCTTTCGTGAGCGCCTACGAAGGCCGGCAAGGCACACGAGGTGTGTGGCCAGCACCACGCCCGGCCGCCTTTGTCTCCCTCGTGGCGATGTTGATACACCACGCCGGGTACTCATTTTGAGCCTGAGTCGACCTAGGCGAGGCCCAGGACCGGTTCAGATAATCATAACTGGCGTTGACCGTGAGCAGGAATCGAACTCGGTTACCGGGTTCATGGTGTAGCATGCTAACCACTGCACCACCACTTCTCACAAGCACACGCATGCACGCATGCTCACGTACACTCGCTCACACGCACGCTCACACACACGCCCGCTCACACGCACACTCACACACACGCTCACTTGTGTCACTGCACGGCGCCTTGTGCACAGTGATTGAGTACCCGAATGAGAGAGCATGGAGAAATTTGCTGTTGCTGTGTCCAGGTCATGGGAAATATTCCTGCCCACCATCTAGTACCCGATTAGTGCAGCTAATATGATTATTACCGTGACAAATAGGTTTGATGTGTCCCCCTATGTGTCCCCTGGGCCAGAGTTAACCCAGGCCGGACTTGAAGCAGACATAATTAGCATCAAGTCTGTGCAGAGAAAGGCAACCCTGGGAAGGTGAGTGGTGAGCGGTGAGCGGGCACTGCGGCGGGCTCACCCGGCAGGGCTGCGGGTTGAACCCGTACGTCTCCAGCTCCTGCACCTTCTGCAGGAAGTTCTCTTCGGCCTGCGCCGGTGTCTGTCCGCTGGGGACACAGACAGACAGAGAGAGAGAGACGCAGAGACACACAGAGACAAAGCGAAACACAGACACACAGAGACAAAGAGACAGAGTCACGGCAGGGGCTGTCTCTCCGTGACCGACACACGCACACACGTGTGTCTGTGTGTGTCTGTGTGTGTGTGTCAGTGTGAGTGGGGAGCGGTAGTGTAGCAGTTAGCACGCTGCGCTATGGACCTGGCGACCCGGGTTCGATTCCCGCTCACGGCCAACACCAGTGATGATTATCTGAACCGGTCCCGGGCCTCTCCTAGGTCGACTCAGCCTGAAATTAGTACCTGGTGCGGTGTGTAAACATCACCACTGGGGAGACAAAGACGGTCGGGCGTGGTGCTGGCCACCCACCCCTCGTGTACCATTCCAGCCTTTATAGGTGCTCGCTAACAGCACTTGCCCCTACAGTCTGTTAAGGCTATATGGGGGATGTCAGTTTAAAACGGAGGAAGCTTTCGCGACCAATATCATCCATAATACAGGTTTTTTGGGGGGAGGTAGATTGCGTAAATATATAAATGTGTCGTTAAAACCCGACAGCCAACTAGTAAAGGTTGTCACGTAAACAGAACATGCCAATTCGTCACTAGTACAGCACACCGGTGTGTTGGAGAGCCAAGCCACAACATTTACAATCTGAGTACGACGTTTCGCCAATAATTACAACGAGCTTCATCAGGCGACAGCCAGATTTGTGGATAAGTCCACCTGTTTCGTTCCTTATATAGAGGCGTAGATGTGCTGACCACCATTCTGCGATCTTGCGAAATGTGGGGGGGGGGTTACTAAGGCAACGTGCATTATGCATTATGCGAGCCCTTTGAACTTGTCCTTTCTGTGTATTGTGTCTGAGAAGTGAAATTCAACATGTTAAATAAGCGCTGCAAATGAACGGTTAAAATTAATGCACAAATCAACAGGGCATTCATTGAATGCCAAAACCAAATCGAATAACACGAGCATTGAAACTGCCCAAGTTATTATAACGATCAAAATACCGTACATTCGGAGAGTAACTCATAAACTCGCCAGATGTTTGTAAAAACAAAACATCCGAGTCAGATTTAGCACGGTACATAAGATACAGAAATTCATATCTGGTACAAAGATGTATTACCGAAGCGATCAACAGAAGGTGTGTACAGGATTCACTGCACGTGTGGTAAATGTTATGTTGGGCAAACAGGACGAATGATCAGCACGAGACTAAAAGAACATCAGAGATTTTTTCTTATCTCAAATACAAATGTCAGCAGTAGCAGAACACGGGTGCCAACAAGGACACTCAATTGATTTTATAATGTTGAAGTTATGTGCAAAACTAGCTACTACTGGCCAGGACTAATTAGAGAATCTATCGAAATTGAAAAAAATAACTTTAACTGTTAGGAAAGCTACAGCCTTAGTGCTGCGTGGAGCGAATAATCAAATAATACATTATTGAAATGCATGCCTACAAAGGGCGGCATACTTCAATCGGGATTACCGTTGGTATGGCTATTTTAATACACATGTATTGAGTTCAACTGAGTCTCGGTACTGCACCCACATCCTAGTGGTGTCCGCGATGTCAATACACCGCACGCTGTGCCTCTCTAGGGCCGGCATTACACAGTGACATTCCGCGATGTCACTCCACACACAATAGACAGGAAGGACAAGTTCAAAGGGCTCGCATAATGCATAATGTACATAGCCTCAGTAATTCCCCCCCCCCCCCCCATGTGGCGCAAGAGCGCAAAAGCGTGATCACCACATCTACGCCTCTATATAAGGAACGTAACAGACTTCTCCACAAATCTGGCTGTCGCCTGATGAAGCTAGTTGTAATTACTGGCAAAACAGCGTACTCAGATTGTAAATGTTGTGGCTTGGTCCTCCAACACAGAACCGGTGTACTGTACTAGTGACGAATTGGCACGTTCTGCTTACGTGACAACCCTTACTAATTGGCTGTGTCGGGTGGTGGCTGGTTTTAATGACACATTTATATACTTACGTGATCTAACCCAAGAAACCTCTATTATATAAGGGATACTCTTTGGTTCTTTCGGTAAAATCATGTAGGTGAAAATGAAAAAAATTAAATAATATATCACGACGTTTCGATCGCAACACGAGCGGTCGTCCTCAGGGAAAAAAATATAATCCAGCAGTGGAACTGCTGAACCAGCGAGAGAGCTGTTACAACAAGAGGTTATATATGTGGCGATGGGCAAGCAAGCGGGGTAGGAATTCCATCCCAAGCACGTCAGTTGTGTTAATGGGGGAGATTAGGAGAGAGAGAGATTAGGAGGGAGATTAGCATGAATGAGCTTCCGTCGCTGCATAAGAGTATCATCCCTGCATATGCGCACAACAGCAGTGTTAATAAGAGATTAGCACCATGAGAGTGCAATCAAAAGGACCTGTGAGCATGAGAGTGCAATCCAAAGGGCATGTGAGAGATCTAAGAGAGGCACAGAGAAAGAGAGACAGAGAGTCGGAAATAACAGCTGACATAAGCATGTAGCATGGAAACATCACAGTCAGTTAAGACTTTACCTGGCTAATAACGTCCTTCCAATGATTGCTCAGTTTGTACCCATCTTCTCGGTTGAAGTTGTGTCTGTGTTTATATATCTGGATGGCTTCATGAACAAATCTCTGAAGGTAGCCAGTGGGTTTGCAGAGTACCTTCGTCTTGGAAAAATCTATTTTGTGTGAGCCCAAAGCGTTAAAACAATGATCAGCAATGGCAGAGGTATTGGTCCTACCGTGTTTCAGATCTGCCTTGTGTTCATGAACGCGGTTCGAGACGTCGTTTCGTTTCCCCAAAGTAACTGCTGCCGCAACCACAAACTGAGTTATTGCATGGCATGACTCAGATCAGCTCAATAACAATGGTAGGAGGCTGCTAGACATCTGTGCAGCGCATGGATTTGTAATCACCAACACGCTATTCCGGCATCAGCATATCCACACAACATCATGGGTGCACGCTGGGTCAAAGCAAGAACATCTGCTGGACTATATATGTAATGGAACAGCGAACGTGGGTCCACGTCCTTGACATAAGGACCTATCGTGGAGCTGATCTGCCCACTGACCATCCAATAGCTGGCGTGTCATTGGTAAGTTGCGCCTATGATATGTCCACTGTGGCCGAGGGCATCGATCTAGGACCCCACTCAAACCCACAGTTGCCTGGTCTCGGCTTGAGAATTTCATCATCGTCTGCAGCTGGGGTTGGCATTGTCCTCCTTTCTTCCAGATACCAAGGGAAAGTGGGTGGGGTTCAGGACTGTGGCTCGTCCAGCTGCTAATATGGCTGCATTTGGGAAGCAGTCCAGTCCTCCCCAGAGACCCTGGCGAACGTAAGTGGTGTTGCGGCTCGCGGAGAGAAAGCGGTAGGCCCACTCCCACCGTCTACAGCATCCCTCGTCCGAGAATGAGGCTTACAGCCTTCGCTCAGAGATTCGGACATCTGTGTGGCGCTGCATGGATGGTGGTGATCATGGGTTGCTGAGGAGATGTAAACTACCTCAGTAGAACAGGGTCACACATCACTCTTTAACTCCATCAAAAAAGTGATTTGCCACACAATACCTATTAATATTCTGAAGGGCAAAAATGGTGATCCGATCTCCATCCCCCAAAGAGAAGGTTCTCAGGTTTGCTGATCATTTCTGTGAGGCCCTGGGAAAGATGAAATCCCTCATCTTATATAACAACATGGGCCAAGGTGGGGTTGACCCTGCAGGGGCTGCTTTTTGTTGATGATTCGAGAAAGTAGCCACTCTCTGTGAGTGGTTGGCCAATGTGACATCTGTTGAGGAAGTGTGAAGGGCAATCCGGAGCTGGAGACCAGGCAGAGCGCTGGTAGAGATCACCTCTCAAGCGAACTGCTGAGGGGGGTGACATTTGGGTGGAAACGCTATGTGACATCATTAAAACAGTTCGGTACCATCAGTGTTCAGATTTGCTTCTGTGGGGGAGGAAGGAAGCTACTGGGCAGTTGGAGGCAGTCGCTTTCCAACAACAACAGAGGGTACAGGAGCGACGCTCACAACAATGAGCGGAATGTCGGCTGGCTAAAACACAGCAAGTTGGCAAAGTAGGGGGCACAGGTGGTGCACCGGCCACTCATGTCAGTCAGTCAATCCATGGCACCTGGGTCTATCCCGTGACCTCCTGTCAAGCGTGCGTTCGACACTTCATGTGGCCTTAGAGTGCACATAGCCTGGCACAAGCGTCGTGGTGACGTCACCGCCACTTAGTGGCGAATGGCGGTTGTTGTTGTACAGATCGGTAGTGTAGCGGGTAGCACGCTGCACTACAAACCCGGCGACCCGAGTTCGATTTCCGCTCACGGCCAACACCAGTGATGATTATCTGAACCAATCATGGGCCTCCCCTAGGTCGACCCAGCCTCAAATGAGTATCTGATGTGGTGTGTAAACATCGCCACTGGGGAGACAAAGGCGCCGGGCGTGGTGCTCGCCACCCAATCTCCTCGTGTGCCGTCCCGGCCTCCATAGGTGCTCACTAACAGCACTTGCCTCAACAGTCTGGCAAGGCTACACGGAGGATCTTTGTCTTTGTATGAATGTGTGTACGTGTCTGCGTGTGTGTGCGTGCGTGAGTGCGTGTGCGTGCGTGAGCGTGTGTGTACATGTGTGAGTGCGTGTGTGAGTGCGTGTGCGAGTGCGTGTGCGAGTGCGTGCGTGTATGTGTGTGAGTGCGTGCGTGTGTGTGTACCGGAGCTGGGTGCGGTGGAGGTCGTGTGCGTGGGTGAGGAGCGAGGGTGAGCGTGTGTGTACGTGTGTGTACGTGTGTGTACGTGCGTGTATGTGAGTGCGTGCGTGTGCGCGTACCGGAGCTGGGTGCGGTGGAGGTCGTGTGCGTGGGTGAGGAGCGAGGGTGAGCGGCGGGAGGCAGCAGAGCGACTCGCGCCTCACGGTCGTCCGTGCACTCCTCGGGGTCATAGTCGCCCGTATCCGCTGCAGCGAGACAGCCACGTGAGGGTGAGTGGTGAGGTGAGTGGTGACGTGCAATGAGTGGTGAGGTGAATGGTGAGGTGAGCTGAGTGGTGAGGGTGAAGTGTGTGGGAGCTGAGTTGTGTGGTGAGGTGAGTGATGAGGTGAGTGGTGATGTGAAATGAGTGGTGAGGTGAATGGTGAGGTGAGTGTGGAGCTTAGTTGTGTGGTGAGGTGAGGCCAGGTGAGTAGTGAGGTAAGGTGAGAGGTGACGTAAGGTGAATGGTGATGTGAAATGAGTGGTGAGGTAAGTGGCGTGGTGAGTTGGGAGGTGTGATCAAATCATTAATGAGGTGAGTGGGGAGGAGTGAGGTGAGTGGTGAGGAGTGAGGTGAGTGGTGGGGAGTGAGGTGAGTGGTGAGGAGTGAGCAGTGAGGTCCCTCACCTTGCAGGATGAAGGCGATGAGCCAGGCCATGTCTGCAGCTGGCGCCAGGAGGTGGCCGTGCCGCAGGTCCGCTTGAGCTGCAGGAAGAGCAGGTACCTGCGGCACACACACACACAGCGCACACACACACACACANCGCACACNACAACAACAACCGCCGTTCGCCACTAAGTCGGTGACGTCACCACGACGCTTGTGCCAGGCCAAGTGCACCTTGAGGCCACGTGAAGTGTCGAACGCCGCTGGCAGGAGGTCACGGGGCAAACCCAGCAGGTGCCACTGGTCGACTGACTGAGATGACTGGCTGATGCACCACCTTTGCCTCCTACTTACCAACTTGCTGTGCTTTAGCCACCCGGCGCTCCGCTCGTTGTTGTGAGCGTCGCTCCTCCGCCCTCCGTTGTTGTTGTAGGGCGACTGCCTCCAACTGCCCAGTAGCGTCCTTCACGAGCCTCCTCCACTGAGGCCGATCTTGACACCGCTGGTACCAGTCATCGGCAAGTCCACTCAGCTCCACGTCCTCCTGTACCACATCACTCCATCTCTTCTCTAGCCCGTGCCGCGCCCGTTTAGCCCCTCGATCCGGCCGAACAAAAGCTGTTTAGGCATGCGGTGGCTGGGCATGCGGGCTACATGACCCAGCCAACGCAGCCTTGCCTGCCGGAGGAGCTCACCGATGGGACTTTGCCCAGATCTTTCAAGGATTTGTGAGCTCCTCACACAATCCAGCCTGGTTAAACCCAGGATGGATCGTAGGCAGGCCAGCCTAAATGTTTCCAACCGGCGAAGATGCTCCATTAGGGGGTACACGTTACACAACCGATGAAAAGATATTGCTCGACTGATTCAGTGAGACCTCTGCTGTTAAACGGAGCCGGTCATAAGCACACTGCCCAGGTATGGGAAACTCTCCACTCTCTCCACAACTTCCCCATCACCGATTGGGAGTTGTGGGGGTGGAGTGTCCGATGGTACAAATACCCAGGCAGGTGCTTAGTTTTGGTGGGCTGATGTAAGGCCCATCTCTTAGTGGCACGCTCCAGTTCAGCCGCAGCGTCTCCAACTCCTCTTCCGAATGAGCAGCTATTACCAAATCCATACATAACGTGGTTGACCAATAGGGAGCCATCCCTTGATCGCACCCGGGCGTCGATCAGCCTCCCATTATATCTGTACCAAATGGAAATTCCCTTACAGCTATTGAAGGCTTCACGAACTACGCCAGTCAATAGATGTTAAATAATGTGGTGCCAGAGGACATCCCTGTCGCACCCCAAGGTGTACAGGGAAAGACTCCGACTCCCGGCCACGTAGTTTTACCCGGCCCGCTCACATCAAGGTCCTTAATGATCGTGAGCAGAGGGTCAGGGACTCCGAAAGCACGAAGAACAACCCAGAGCCCAGGCCTATTGATGGTATCATAGGCCTTGACCAGGTCAATAAAGCAGAGATGTAGGTCTTGTTGGAATTCCCTACACCTCTGCTGTAGCAGACGGACAAAATATGGCATCTGTGCAGGACCGCCCTTTCCTGAAACCGCATTGGGGTTCCGCAAGCCTCTCCTCAGCGTGCCTAGCAAGGCGATGTTGAATAATCCTTGCCAGGACTGAGGAGTGAGATGCCCCTGTAGTTGTTACCCAAAGAGGGGACCACCAGGGCATCGTTCCAATCCTGCGGAACCCGTCCAGTGGTCCAGANTGTTGTTATGATGTCAGGTAGGGCGTTATTCACTCGNTTGGGAGATCATCTCTGTCCTGGTCTCAGACTCCGGATCGCCTTAAGTACTTCCTCAACAGATGGCACCTCAGCCAGCCACCACAGGGGTCCTCNTCCATTTGAGGCACGCACNCANCAGGTATCCTGTGCCTGANGTTTTCCTGGCTGAGAGATTTTCTCCCCACCTCACAGAAATGCTCAGCAAATCTGCAAAGTTCCTGGGGTCGGAGAGGTTATCACTCGTTTTTCCCCTAATGAGGTAATAGGTGTGGCGCTGCACAGTGACACACACCAGCGCACACACACAGCGCACACACACAGTGACCACCTACACAGCACNCACACACGCACACACACAGACACACACACANCTGTGGTGACACACACACAGCGCACACACACACAGACACACACACACATGACACACACACAGCGCACAGACACATANCACACAGCACACTCACACACACACACAGCGTCTCGCACACACCACTGCACACACACAGCGACCTCACATACACACACAGTCACNCACACACGCGCGCACACACAGCACACACACCANCTGCACACACACCAGCACACACACACANCGCACACACACTANCACACACACGCAGCACACACACACANCGCACACACCANTACACACNCACACACACCACACATAACACACAGCACACACACACACANACACACACACCACGCAGACACATCGCACACACCACACGTTATACACACAGGNACACACACACACGCACACATACACACACGCACACACACAGTCACACACACACAATGTCACCTAACACACACAGCACACACACACACGTCACCACACACACGCACACACACACANGCACACACACACACGCACACACACAGTCGCACACACACACAGTCACACACACATCCCACACACACACACGACACACACAGTGCACCACACACCACACACACACACAACACACACACACACGCACACACACACACACACATCACACACACACACACAGTCACACACACACANCTCACACACACACACACGACACACACACACGCACCACACTCACNCACACACTATCACACACACGCGCGCACACACACACCACACACACTCACACACACAGCACACACACACAGCTGCACACACACACCACCACACACANCGCACACACANCGACCACACACACTTCCACACACAACACANCGCGCACACCACACACACAGTCACAAACACACGGCACACACACACACACGCACACACACAACACACACACACGACGCGCACACACACACACACACACACACACACACACCGCACACACACNNCGCACACACACACAGACACACACACACGCACACACACACGCGCACACGCGTGGAGTGCGTGCGTGGAACGCATGTGTGTAGCTCAACGCTGTCTTATAGTGTGCGTGTGTAAGCGCGCGTGTGTGTGCGTGTGTGTAACTGTGATGTGTGTGTAGCNTATGTGTGTAGCTATGTGTGTGTAACGCTGTGTGTGTGTGTGTGTGGCGTGTGTGTGTTTAGCGCNTGTGTGGCGTGCGTGCGTCACTGCGTGTGTGTGTGTGCGTGTGTAAGCGTGTGTGTGTATGGGTGTGAGTGTGTGTCACTGTGTGTGTGTGTGTATGTGTGCGTGTGTGGGTGTGAGTGTGTGTGNAGCACGTGTGTATGTGTGTGAGTAAGTGTGTGTGTGTATGTGTGAGCACGTGTGCGTGTGCGTGTGTGAGTGCGTGTGTGCGTATGTGTGAGTGAGAGTGTACGTGAGTGTGCGTAGAGTGTGCGTGAGTGTGTGTGTATAGCACGTGTGTGTATGTAGAGTGTGTGTATGTGTGTGTGTGTAAGAGTGTGTGTAGGTGTGTGTGTGAGTGTGTGTAGAGTGTGTGTGTGTGTGTGAGTGTGTGTGTGAGTGTGTGTGTGTGTGTGTGTATGTGTGTGTGTATGTATGTGTGTGTGAGTGTGTGTGTGAGTGTGTGTAGTGTGTGTGTGAGTGTGTGAGTGTGTGTGTGAGTGTGTGTGTGTGTGTGAGTGTGTGTGTGTGTAGAGTGTGTGTGTAGAGTGTGTGTATGTGTGTGTAAAGTGTGTGTGTGAGTGTATGGTGAGTGTGGTTGTGTGTATATAGAGTGTTGTATGTGTGTGTAAAAGTGTGTGTAGAGTGTGTATGTAGTGTGTGTTATGTGGTAAGTTGTGATGGTGTATGTAGTGTGTTGTGTAGAGTGTGCGTATGTGTGTATGTGNACGGTAACTTACCATGATAGCGGCGGCTGCGTGGATCTGGGGCACCGATCTACACACAGCTGCTGCTTAGCTTCTGTGCAACTGTCGTGTGTAGTGACTGAGTGTGACTGAGTGTGACTGAGTGGTGACTGAGTNGTGAGTGAGTGTGAGTGAGTNGTGACTGAGTGTGACTGAGTGGTGACTGAGTGGTGAGTGAGTGTGACTGAGTGTGAGTGAGTGGTGATGGTGTGATGGTGTGACTGAGTGGTGACTGAGTGGTGAGTGAGTGTGACTGAGTGGTGACTGAGTGTGAGGAGTGGTGGTGAGTGTGAGTGGTGACTGAGTGGTGGTGAGTGGTGATGAGTGGTGAGTGAGTGGTGACTGAGTGGTGACTGCGTGGTGGTGAGTGGTGACTGAGTGGTGACTGAGTGGTGACTGGTGGTGACTGAGTGGTGACTGAGTGGTGAGTGAGTGGTGAGTGAGTGGTGAGTGAGTGGTGACTGAGTGGTGAGTGAGTGGTGACTGAGTGGTGACTGAGTGGTGACTGAGTGGTGACTGAGTGGTGAGTGAGTGGTGAGTGAGTGGTGACTGAGTGGTGACTGAGTGGTGACTGAGTGGTGACTGAGTGGTGACTGAGTGGTGACTGAGTGGTGAGTGAGTGGTGACTGAGTGGTGAGTGAGTGGTGACTGAGTGGTGAGTGGTGAGTGAGTGGTGACTGAGTGGTGAGTGA
Organism: Lethenteron camtschaticum; assembly: GCA_018977245.1. Taxonomy (NCBI): domain Eukaryota; kingdom Metazoa; phylum Chordata; class Hyperoartia; order Petromyzontiformes; family Petromyzontidae; genus Lethenteron; species Lethenteron camtschaticum. The sequence goes on from MU249615.1 coordinate 334,505, forward strand.
GTGGTGAGTGAGTGGTGAGTGAGTGAGTGACTGAGTGGTGACTGAGTGGTGAGTGAGTGGTGATGAGTGGTGACTGAGTGGTGAGTGAGTGGTGAGTGAGTGGTGACTGAGTGGTGACTGAGTGGTGACTGAGTGGTGAGTGAGTGGTGACTGAGTGGTGAGTGAGTGGTGACTGAGTGGTGACTGAGTGGTGAGTGAGTGGTAACTGAGTGGTGACTGAGTGGTGACTGAGTGGTGGCCACACCTGGAGATCTCTTCGCGAAGGGCGAGTGCATCGGCAGGGTAGAACCGCACACGAAAACTCAGCACGTACGGCGGGCTGCCTGCAGGCGGCACACCCCACACGTCACACCCCACACGTCACACCCACACGTCACACCACACGTCACACCACCACACGTCACACCCCACATGTCACACCCCACACGTCACACCCCACACCGCCACACGTCACACCCCAACGTCACACGTCTCACCCACACGTCACACCCCACACGTCACACCCCACACGTCACGCGTCACACCCCCACACACACGTCACACCACACACGTCGCACCCCACACGTCGCACCCCACACGTCACACCACACGTCACACGTCACACCCCACACGTCACACCCCACACGTCACACCCCACACGTCACACCCCACACGTCACACCCCACACGTCACACCCACACCCCACACGTCACACCACCACACGTCACACCCCACACGTTACACCCCACACGTCACACGTCTCACCCACACGTCACACCCCACACGTCACACCCCACACGTCACACCCCACACGTCACACCACACACGTCACACCCCACACGTCACACCCCACACCACACGTCACACCCCACACATCACACCCTACATGTCACACCCCACACGTCACACCGCCACACATCACACGTCACACCCCACACGTCGCACCCCACACGTCACACCGTCACACCANGTCACACGTCACACCCCACACGTCACACCCCCACACCACACGTCACACATCACACCCCACACGTCACACCCCACACGTCACACCCACACGTCACACCCCACACCCCACGTCACACCACCACACGTCACACCCCACACGTTACACCCCACACGTCACACGTCTCACCCACACGTCACACCCCACACGTCACACCCCACACGTCACACCACACACGTCACACCCCACACGTCACACCCCACACCACACGTCACACCCCCACACATCACACCCTACACGTCACACCCCCACACGTCACACCGCCACACATCACACCGCCAGACTTCCCCACCACAAAGATCCCCGTGTAGCCTTAGCAGATTTCACAGACTTTTGGGGCAGTGCAGGACCGGTTCAATTGATCGCGAGTGGGTATCAAACTCGCTCTCTGGATTCCTAGCCAATGCACTAACCACCAGAGGTGGGACAAAGTCATTGTTATGCAAGTCCAAGTCGAGTCTGAAGTCATCAAATTCATGACTCGAGTCTGACTCGAGTCCAAGTCACATGACTCGAGTCCACACCTCAGAGGTGGGACAAAGTCATTGTTATGCAAGTCCAAGTCGAGTCTGAAGTCATCAAATTCATGACTCGAGTCTGACTCGAGTCCAAGTCACATGACTCGAGTCCACACCTCTGCTAACCACTGCACCACCACTCCCCATTATACCGAGCACCACACACCACACCACACTGTTGCCACACCATCACCAGACCGACTTCAGGCAACTGCTGCACCCGCTCATTGACCCCACGATCAACATTATTTATTTATCCAGGATTGCCACAGTGGAATATTTTTCAGGAGGGTCCTGCCGCACTGGGTTTTTATTTTAAGATGTTCTTTAGCCAAATAATGATGACCCACGTTTATTATTCACGTGGGAGAAAACCGAAGCACCCGGAAAAAAACCCCATACATTACACATGGGGGCAACGCTCTATCCGTGTACAGATGAAAACAGATGGAGGTTCGTCCACACTTTGCTGTACCGCCTTCTCCTGGCGAGCCAGGGTACGGCTCCTTCCTCGACGGCCACGGGACATCCGTGTGTGATCCACCAACCCACGCTGCTGCCTGGACGGCGCTGGGTTACAGGCAGCCATGTGAGGAGTGGCGGCCACCACCACCGCCACCACCGCCACCACCGCCACCACCGCCACCACCGCCAACCACCACCACTGCTCGGATTGCTCAGCGAGTTACGCACTGGACGGGGGTCGTGTAACGAAGCCCACTCACATTTCAGCTGCTTCACCAGTGGCCTGGAGACGTCCACCCAGTGCTGCGCGCGGCACACGAAACAGGGGCGGCAGCAGCAGTGAGGGCAGCAGCAACAGTGGGGGCAGCAGCAGTGGGGGCAGCAGCAGCAGTGGGAGCAGCAGCAGTGGGAGCAGCAGCAGTGGGGGCAGCAGCAGCAGTGGGAGCAGCAGCAGCAGTGTGGGCAGCAGCAGCAGTGGGGCAGCAGCAGCAGTGGGAGCAGCAGCAGCAGTGTGGGCAGCAGCAGCAGTGTGGGCAGCAGCAGCAGTGGGGGCAGCAGCAGCAGTGGGAGCAGCAGCAGCAGTGTGGGCAGCAGCAGCAGTAGAAGTGAAGGCAGCTGCAGCGGGGGCAGCAGCAACAGTGGGGGCAGCAGTGGGAGCAGCAGCAATGGGGGAGGTGAAGGCAGAGACAGTGGTCAATAGTGGCACGCGGGGGGTGATGGGTGAAACAGTGGTGAGTGGTGGGGGGGAGGTGATTGGTGAGACAGTGGTGAGTGGTGGGGGGGGGGTGATGGGTGAGACAGTAGTGAGTGGTGGGGGGGGAGGTGATTGGTGAGACAGTGGTGAGTGGTGGGGGGGGGGTGATGGGTGAGACAGTGGTGAGTGGTGGGGTGGGGAGGTGATTGGTGAGACAGTGGTGAGTGGTGGGGGGGGTGATGGGTGAGACAGTGGTGAGTGGTGGGGTGGGGGGAGGTGATGGGTGAGACAGTGGTGAGTGGTGGGGGGGGAGGTGATTGGTGAGACAGTGGTGAGTGGTGGGGGGGGGGGGTGATGGGTGAGACAGTGGTGAGTGGTGGGGGGGGGGGTGATTGGTGAGACAGTGGTGAGTGGTGGGGGGGGGTGATGGGTGAGACAGTGGTGAGTGGTGGGGGGGGTGATGGGTGAAACAGTGGTGAGTGGTGGGGTGGGGGGGGTGATGGGTGAGACAGTGGTGAGTGGCGGGGGGGGGGGTGATGGGTGAAACAGTGGTGAGTGGTGGCGGGGGAGGTGATGGGTGAAACAGTGGTGAGTGGTGGGGGGGAGGTGATGGGTGAAACAGTGGTGAGTGGTGGGGCGGGGGAGGTGATGGGTGAGACAGTGGTGAGTGGTGGGGGGGGGAGGTGATGGGTGAGACAGTGGCGAGTGGTGGGGTGGGAGAGGTGATGGGTGAGACAGTGGTGAGTGGTGGGGGGGGGAGGTGATGGGTGAGACAGTGGTGAGTGGTGGGGCGGGGGAGGTGATGGGTGAGACAGTGGTGAGTGGTGGGGTGGGGGAGGTGATGGGTGAGACAGTGGTGAGTGGTGGGGTGGGGGGGTGATGGGTGAAACAGTGGTGAGTGGTGGGTGGGGGGGGTGATGGGTGAGACAGTGGTGAGTGGTGGGGTGGGGGGTGATGGTGAAACAGTGTGAGTGGTGGGCGGGGGAGGTGATGGGTGAAACAGTGGTGAGTGGTGGGGTGGGGGGAGGTGATGGGTGAGACAGTGGTGAGTGGTGGGGTGGGGGGTGATGGGTGAGACAGTGGTGAGTGGTGGGGTG
>MU249615.1:338288-462148 GCA_018977245.1 Lethenteron camtschaticum
ATATCCACACCCCCCCCACTTCACAACCCCCCACTCCCACCCCCCCATACTCTCACAACCCCCCCCTTCCACACCCCCCCACTCACCCCTCCACAACCCCCCCCCAACTTCACCCCCCCCATTTCACAACCCCCCACTTCACAACCCCCCCCCCCACTTTCACAACCCCCCACTTCACAACCCCCTCCACCCCACTCCACACCCCCCCACTTCACAACCCCCACCCCACTACCCCACATCCCCACACCCCCCCACTCCACACCCCCCCCATACTCCACAACCCCCCACTCCACACCCCCCCCCACTTCACAACCCCCCCCATACTTCACAACCCCCCCACTCCACACCCCCCACTTCACAACCCCCCCCTCTCCACAACCCCCCCCACTCCACACCCCCCCACTCCACAACCCCCCCATACTTCACAACCCCCCCCACTCCACACCCCCCACTTCACAACCCCCATACTCACAACCCCCCACTCACAACCCCCCCATACCACAACCCCCCACTCCACAACCCCCCCACTTCACAACCCCCCCACTCCACAACCCCCCACTCCACACCCCCCCACTCCACAACCCCCCCACTTCACAACCCCCCCACTCCACAACCCCCCCACTCCACACCCCCCCACTTCACAACCCCCCCCCTACTTCACAACCCCCCCACTTCCACACCCCCACTTCACAACCCCCCCCACTCACAACCCCTCCCCCCCCCACTCCACCCCCCCCCCACTCCACAACCCCCGCCCCCCCGCCCCCGCCCATAATTCTAGATTTGAAGCTTTCGTGACTGCAAGGATTCATATTCTTAGGTTTTTTCGGTAAAGTCACGTAGGTAAAAAATTAAAATTAATAAAAAATAAAATAAAAATCACGACGTTTCGGAGGCAACACAGCTTCTGTCTTCAGGTGGAACCGTCAAAGCACGATAGCTGTATCAAGTGAGAGAAATTACAAAAAACAGTATTTCTATATATACTGGTTGAGGGTGGGAGGAGCCCCCCCATACTCCCCCCCACACTCCACAACCCACCACCCCAACCCCAGAGGAGCCACAGACGAGCGTGAAGCCACCTCCGTATGTACGGCGCGAAAGAAGTTCGACATACACACATATACAAGGCTGCTGCAGCGGCAGCCACGTGGTGGTGCTGAGTCGGCGCTACCAACAATTGCCCAAGCGCCCCCCCCCCCCCTCTCTCTGTGCGCGTCGTGGTGTCTCTTGCCCAGTGAAGGGTTTAGGGTTGGGGAGACGACCTTCTCCTGCAGTGCCTCGGCAACTCGCAGCGCCGTGCACCTCAGCACGTGCACAGGGCCCCCCCAGTGGCAGCTGTCCCTGCCGCGGCACAGCGCGACGGACCCAGGCCCTGGTGGCCTGCGGGCGGCCGTTTAGTCCGCCACGAGCAGGGGAGCAAGGGCGGCCGGCTACCCGAGTTCGATTCCCGCTCACGGCCAACGCCGGTGACGATTATCTGAACCGGTACTAGGCTTGCCCTAGGTCCACTCAGTCTCAAATGGTGCGGTGTGTAAACTTCGCCACTGGGGAGACAAAGGCGGCCGGGCGTGGTCCTGGCCACCCAGTCCCTCGTGTGCCGTGCCAGCCTTCGTAGGTGCTCGCTAACAGCACTTGCGCCGGCAGTGTGGCCACACGGGGGGATCTTTGTGACTGTGAGATGCAAGTGGCGCGATCTGTCGCTCAAGTTGAAAGCGCGTGGAGCGCGGCACGGGCACAGTCCGGGTGCACGCGGGAGCTCTGCCCTGGCCAGAGCCACACGCAAGCACCCCGCGGCGTGCGCCGGGTTCGTTCGCTCGGCCACTTTGGGAAAAAGACTGCTGCGTCCAGAGGTTGGCGTGCCGTGTGAGAGCGGAGAGCGAGCGGGGAGCGCGGCGGGGCGAGGAGGAGCGGGAGAGTGCTGAGGTCTGCGCGCGTGTTTCATTACACCGCGGGGTGGGGAAGCGGTGAGGTTCATGTGCAGAGAAACACGCACGTGCCCAGAGGTGCACACACACCAAGAGGTGCACACACACCAAGAGGTGCACACACACCAAGAGGTGCACACACACCAAGAGGTACAAACACACCAAGAGGTACACACACACACCAAGAGGTACACACACACCAAGAGGTACACACACACCAAGATGTACACACACACACACACCAAGATGTACACACACACACCAAGAGGTACACACACACACACCAAGAGGTACACACACACCAAGATGTACACACACCAAGAGGTACACACGAACACCAAGATGTACACACACAGCAAGAGTACACACACACACCAAGAGGTACACACACACACACCAAGATGTACACACACCAAGAGGTACACACACACACCAAGAGTACACACACACACACACCAAGAGACACATACAAGAGGTACACACACACACCAAGAGGTACACACACACACACCAAGATGTACACACACACACACCAAGAGGTACACACACACACACACCAAGATGACACACACACCAAGAGGTACACACACACACAAGATGACACACACAGCAAGAGACACACACACACCAAGAGTACACACACACACACCAAGATGACACATACCAAGAGACACACACACACCAAGAGTACACACACACACACCAAGATGACACACACACCAAGGTACACACACACACCAAGATGACACACACACAAGAGGACACACACACACCAAGATACACACACACACACCAAGAGCACACATACCAAGAGACACACACACACCAAGAGGACACACACACACACCAAGAGTACACACACACACACCAAGTGTACACACACACCAAGGGACACACACACACCAAGATGTACACACACAGCAAGGTACACACACACACAAGATACACACACACACAAGGTACACACATACACACAGGGACACACACACACCAAGGGTACACACACACACACCAAGAGACACACACACCAAGATACACACGCACACACCAAGTGACATACACACCAGTGCACACACATCCAAGGTACACAAACACACACCAAGAGTACACACACACACACACCAAGAGGTACACACACACCAAGATGACACACACATACACACCAAATGTACACCCACACACCAAGAGGTACACACCCAAGATGTACACACACGCACAAAGAGTACACACACACACACCAAGAGGTACACACACACCAAGAGGTACACACCCAAGATGTACGCACACACACCAAGAGGTACACACACACACCAAGATGTACACACACCAAGAGGTACACACGAACACACCAAGTGTACACACACACACCAAGAGGTACACACGAACACACCAAGATGTACACACACACCAAGTACACACACACACCAAGGCACACACACACACCAAGATGACACACAACACACCAAGATGACACACACACCAAGATGCACACACACCAAGATGACACACACACACCAAGGCACACACACACACCAAAGACACACGCACACACAAGGTACACACCCAAGAGACACACACACCAGTGCACACACACACCAGAGCACACACACACACCAAGATGACACACACACACCAAGAGGACACTCCCAAGAGACACACACACACCAAGATGCACACACACACACCAAGATACACACGCACACCAAGAGGTACACACCCAAGATGACACACACACACCAAGAGACACACACACCAAGAGGTACACACCCCAAGATGACACACACACCAGAGGTACACACACACACCAAGATGTACACACACCAAGAGGTACACACACACACCAAGAGGTACACACACACACACCAAGATGACACATACCAAGAGTACACACACACACCAAGAGTACACACACACACACCAAGATGTACACACACACAAGAGGTACACACACACACACACCAAGATGACACACACAGCAAGAACACACACACACACACAGAGGTACACACACACACACCAAGATGACACATACCAAGAGTACACACACACACCAAGAGTACACACACACACACCAAGAGTACACACACACCAAGAGGTACACACACACACCAAGATGACACACACAGCAAGAGACACACACACACCAAGAGGACACACACACACCAAGAGGACACACACACACACCAAGATGACACAACCAAGAGGACACACACACACCAAGAGGACACACACACACACCAAGAGTACACACACACACCAAGAGGTACACACACACACACACCAAGATTACACACACACCAAGAGGTACACACACACACCAAGAGGTACACACACACACACCAAGAGGTACACACCAAGAGGTACACACACACACCAAGAGGACACACACACACACCAAGATGTACACACACACCAAGAGGTACACACGCACACACCAAGGTGTACATACACACCAAGAGGTGCACACACATCCAAGAGGTACACAAACACACACCAAGAGGTACACACACACACACACCAAGATGTACACACACACCAAGAGTACACACACACCAAGATGTACACACACATACACACCAAGATGTACACACACACACCAAGAGGTACACACCCAAGATGTACACACACGCACAAAGAGGTACACACACACACCAAGAGGTACACACACACCAAGAGGTACACACCCCAAGATGTACACACACACCAAGAGGTACACACACACACCAAGATGTACACACACCAAGAGGTACACACACACACCAAGAGGTACACACACACACCAAGATGTACACACACCAAGAGGTACACACGAACACACCAAGATGTACACACACACCAATATGTACACACACACACCAAGATGCACACACACACACCAAGATGTACACACGAACACACCAAGATGTACACACACACCAAGATGCACACACACACACCAAGATGTACACACGCACACCAAGAGGTACACACCCAAGATGTACACACACACCAAGATGCACACACACACCAAGATGCACACACACACACCAAGATGTACACACACACCAAGAGGTACACACCCAAGATGTACACACACACCAAGATGCACACACACACACCAAGATGTACACACGCACACCAAGAGGTACACACCCAAGATGTNCACACACACACCAAGATGTACACACCCAAGATGTACACACACACCAAGATGCACACACACACACCAAGATGTACACACGCACACCAAGAGGTACACACCCAAGATGTACACACACACACCAAGAGGTACACACACACCAAGAGGTACACACCCCAAGATGTACACACACACCACGAGGTACACACACATCAAGAGGTACACACACAGAAGACAACTGGTTTTGAGACGGTCTGGCTCGCTTACAGAGCAGCCTGCAGATTTGCCAACCGACTCATTCTTGAGTCTCGCGGATCGTTCTTTGCTCTGCGCGTCCATGAGTCGGCACGCGACCGCCGTGCTCTGTGGCACGTCGTGAAGGTTCTGCTGCTCTCCAACCACCCATCAACTCGTCGTCAACCCGGTCTGTGCACAGTACTTGCGACGTTCTCTCGCCAATAAAATAGCGATGATCAAGACGCTGCCATCTGAGTTTGAGCAACCTGGCACCAATGCAAAACTCGAGACCCTGGCACCAACGTCAGTGACAAAGGTGTCAATGTTCATCGCACGGCTGCCAAATAAGACTTCGCCGCTTAACTATATCCACACGTCGATTCTAAAATCATGCTTGCGCCGCTGATTGTCCATCTGGCAAATCGTTCGTTCAGCCAGGGCTGTTTTCCAGACCGGTTTAAAAAGGTGCATGTAACACCGCTCCTGAAACTATCACCCGATGTCAAACCTGATTAGATTTCAAAGGTCATAGTGCGCCTGTGTCTGAGGCGGTTACTTCCTCACGTCACTGCGACGTGCAGATTCAACCCGTTGCAGTCACATACCGGAAGTTCTACAGCAATGAGACGGCTCCACTAAAGATCACTGATGACCTGGACAAGATTATGAATGACCAGTGCACCACATCATTGGTTGGCCTCGATCTCTCAGCCACCTTCGACATCATCGACCAGGAGATACACATCGGGCGGCTCCGGTCAAGGTTCGGTGTATCGGGTACGGCACTGGGGTGGATTGAGTCGTAGCTGCACGGTCGATCACAGTTCGTCAAGCTGGGTGTCGAACGGTCATCGCCTACGCCGTGCCTCAGGGGTCCATCCTCAGCCCTTCCTGTTTTCAACAAACGTCTCTCCGATCACCGATGTCATCTCATCACATCACGTTCCATCGATATGCTGAGGATACAAAGATCTACGTCGCAGTGAAGTGAAAGTTAGATATGGATAGCCTCAGTAACCGTGAAGATTGCACACGAGCAGTGCCCGTGTGGTTTGCACGAAACAAAATGCTGTTTAATCCAGAAAATCGGCGGTTCTGTGGCGGTTGAGCTCCAGAATTCCGTTTTCTACCCTTCTAAAGGCCTCGTCACCACACTCGACCATATTTGATCTCCACGTGCAAAAGCCAAGTTCTGCAATTTCATATCAGGGCTCTGCGACACATTCGACCTCGATTGAGTAGTGACGTAGCCAACACGGTGGCACGTGGCGTAGTATCGACAAGGCTCAATTATTGCAACTCGCTACTCCCTGGGACATCTTGCAAAAACATTACCAAGCTGCAGTGTGTACAACATTCTCTGGCACGTGTCGTGACGGGAACTGCAAGATCCGACCATGTCCGTCCAGTGCTCACCGAGCTGCATTGACTTCCGTTTGCCAATTTAATACAGAAGGTCGCACTCATTGCACACAAAGTGCTTTCCACAAATAAACCACAATAACTTGCTGATCTTGTCAAGAGAAAAAATCATCACGTGAACTGCAGTTATTGCCGCAGCGGCTTTTGGCGAGCCATCGAACAAAGACGGTCACTGCATCGCGCGCTTTCAGATGCGTTCTGCAGCCGTCTGGAACGCTCTTCCCTCCGATATTAGGAAGCCACGAATACACTTTTAAATCTAGATTGAAAACATCTCTTTAGAAATGGTTTTTGTGTTTAGTTTGTTGTCCTTTCCCCGCACCTCTATTACACGGTTGGTTATGTACGGTGAGAAAAAAGTAAAACATACATACGTAAGGGTACACACACACACACATACCAAGAAATATACACACGCGCCTAGACGTACGCACACCAAGAGGTACGCACACACCGAGAGGTACACACATCCATAGAGGTACACACACCAAGATGTACTGTACAGTACACACATAAACCAAACAGTACTGTACACACTCTAATAGTTACACGTACACACGTACACCAAGATGTACACACACGTACACCAAGATGTACACACACACACCAATATGTACACACACACACCAAGATGTACACACACCAAGATGTACACACACGTACACCAAGATGTACACACACGTACACCAAGATGCACACACACACACCAATATGTACACACACACACCAAGATGTACACACACACACCAAGATGTACACACACACACACCTAGATGTATACACACACCAAGATGTACACACACACCAAGAGGTACACACACACCAAGAGGTACACACACACCAAGAGGTNCACACACACACACCAATATGTACACACACACACACCAAGATGTACACACACACCAAGAGGTACACACACACCAAGAAGTACACAACACCAAGACGTATACACACACCTAGAGGTACACACACCAAGATGCACACATACACCAAGATGTACACACACACACCAAGATGCACACATACACCAAGATGTACACACACACACCAAGATGCACACACACCCACCAAGATGCACACACACACACCAAGATGCACACACACACCAAGATATACACACACACCAAGATGCACACACACACACCAAGATATACACACACACCAAGATGCACACACAACACTTAGATGCACACGCACACACCAAGAGGTACACACACCAAGATGTACACACACACACCAAGATGTACACACACACACCTAGATGTACACACACACACACCAAGATGTACACACACACACACCAAGATGTACACACACACCAAGATGTACACACACACACACCAAGATACACACACCAAGATGCACACATACACTAATATGTACACACACACCAAGATGTACACACACACACCAAGATGCACACACACACCAAGTACACACACACCAAGATGTACACACACACACACCAAAATGTACACACACACCCCAAAAGATGTACACACACACACCAAGATGTACACACGCACACACCAAGATGTACACACACACCAAGATGTACACACACACCAAGATGTACACACACACACCAAGATGCACACACACACCAAGATGCACACACACACACCAAGATGTACACACACACACCAAGATGTACACACACACACCAAGATGCACACACACACACACCAAGATGTACACACACACACACCAAGATGTACACACACACACACCAAGATGTACACACACACACCAAGATGTACACACACACCAAGAGGTNCACACACACACACCAAGATGTACACACACACCAAGATGCACACACACACACACCAAGATGCACACACACACCAAGATGCACACACACACACACCAAGAGGTACACACACACACCAAGATGCACACACACACACCAAGATGTACACACACACACACCAAGATGTACACACACACCAAGATGCACACACACACACACCAAGATGCACACACACACACCAAGATGTACACACACACCAAGATGCACACACACACCAAGATGCACACATACACTAATATGTACACACACACACCAAGATGCACACACACACACCAAGATGTACACACACACTAAGATGCACACACACCAAGATGCACACACACCAAGATGTACACACACACCAAGATGTACACACACACCAAGATGTACACACACACCAAGATGTACACACACACCAAGATGTACACACACACACTAAGATGCACACACACCAAGATGTACACACACACACACCAAGATGCACACACACCAAGATGCACACACACCAAGATGTACACACACACCTAGATGTACACACGCACACACCAAGAGGTCGCCATATTCGTGGCGCTGGCCACTCCCCATCTCGTGCGCCGCGCCCGCCTTCGTCGGCGCTGCTACTCGCGATCAGCACTTGCCCCACAGTCTGCTAAGGCTATACGGGGGATCTTGTACGGACGTACACACACCCAGCGACACGCACGCACGCTGCTCTATATATATCCGCGCGCTCTCTGGACCGCTTCTCATGCAGCAGCAGCGGCGGCGTCGCGTGGAGAGGAGCCACCGCCTCCTCATCCTCTCACTGTCCAGGGTTAGAGGGCGCGGCGCGACAAGTAGGAGACGTGGCCTGAGCTGACACCGGGTCTCCCAGTCGGGAGATGACCTGATCGGACCGGACCCAGATCTCCCAGGAGGGAGATGACCTGACCGGACCGGGCCCAGATCTCCCAGGAGGGAGATGACCTGACCGGACCGGACCCAGATCTCCCAGGAGGGAGATGACCTGACCGGACCGGACCCAGATCTCCCAGGAGGGAGATGACCTGACCGGACCGGACCCAGATCTACCAGGAGGGAGATGACCGAACTGGACCCAAATCTCCCAGGAGGGAGATGACCTGACCCAGATCTACCAGTAGGGAGATGACCTGACCCAGATCTACCAGGAGGGAGATGACCTGACCCAGATCTACCAGGAGGGAGATGACCTGACCCAGATCTACCAGGAGGGAGATGGCCTGACCTAGATCTACCAGGAGAGAGATGACCTGACCCAGATCTACCAGGAGGGAGATGACCTGACCCAGATCTACCAGGAGGGAGATGACCTGACCCAGATCTACCAGGAGGGAGATGGCCTGACCCAGATCTACCAGGAGGGAGATGACCTGACCCAGATCTACCAGGAGGGAGATGGCCTGACCCAGATCTACCAGGAGGGAGATGACCTGACCCAGATCTACCAGGGGGAGATGACCTGACCCAGATCTACCAGGAGGGAGATGACCTGACCCAAATCTACCAGGAGGGAGATGACCTGTCCCAGATCTCCCAGGAGAGAGATGACCTGACCCATATCTACCAGGAGGTAGATGACCTGACCCAGATATCCCAGTAGAGAGATGACCTGACCCAGATCTCCCAGGAGGGAGATGACCTGACCCAGATCTACCAGGAGGGAGATGACCTGACCCATATCTACCAGGAGGCAGATGACCTGACCCAGATCTATCAGGAGGGAGATGACCTGACCCAGATCTCCCAGGAGAGAGATGACCTGACCCAGATCTCCCAGCAGGGAGATGACCTGACCCAGATCTACCAGGAAGGAGATAACCTTACCCAGATCTCCTAGGAGGGAGATGACCTGACCCAGATCTCCTAGGAGGGAGATGACCTGACCCAGATCTACCAGGAGGGAGATGACCTGACCCAGATCTACCAGGAGGGAGATGACCTGACCCAGATATCCCAGTAGAGAGATGACCTGACCCAGATCTCCCAGGAGGGAGATGACCTGACCCATATCTACCAGGAGGCAGATGACCTGACCCAGATCTACCAGGAGGGAGATGACCTGACCCAGATCTCCCAGGAGGGAGATGACCTGACCCAGATCTCCCAGGAGAGAGATGACCTGATCCAGATCTACCAGGAAGGAGATGACCTTACCCAGATCTCCTAGGAGGGAGATGACCTGACTCAGATCTCCCAGGAGGGAGATAACCTGACCCAGATCTACCAGGAGGGAGATGACCTGACCCAGATCTCCCAGGGGGAGATGACCTGACCCAGATCTACCAGGAGGGAGATGGCCTGACCCAGATCTACCAGGAGGGAGATGGCCTGACCCAGATCTACCAGGAGGGAGATGACCTGACCCAGATCTACCAGGAGGGAGATGGCCTGACCCAGATCTACCAGGAGGAGATGACCTGACCCAGATCTACCAGGAGGGAGATGGCCTGACCCAAATCTACCAGGAGGGAGATGACCTGACCCAGATCTACCAGGGGGGAGATGACCTGACCCAGATCTACCAGGAGGGAGATGACCTGACCCAGATCTATCAGGAGGGAGATGACCTGACCCAGATCTACCAGGAGGGAGATGACCTGTCCCAGATCTCCCAGGAGAGAGATGACCTGACCCAGATCTATCAGGAGGGAGATGACCTGACCCAGATCTCCCAGGAGAGAGATGACCTGACCCAGATCTCCCAGCAGGGAGATGACCTGACCCAGATCTACCAGGAAGGAGATAACCTTACCCAGATCTCCTAGGAGGGAGATGACCTGACCCAGATCTCCTAGGAGGGAGATGACCTGACCCAGATCTACCAGGAGGGAGATGACCTGACCCAGATCTACCAGGAGGGAGATGACCTGACCCAGATATCCCAGTAGAGAGATGACCTGACCCAGATCTCCCAGGAGGGAGATGACCTGACCCATATCTACCAGGAGGCAGATGACCTGACCCAGATCTACCAGGAGGGAGATGACCTGACCCAGATCTCCCAGGAGGGAGATGACCTGACCCAGATCTCCCAGGAGAGAGATGACCTGATCCAGATCTACCAGGAAGGAGATGACCTTACCCAGATCTCCTAGGAGGGAGATGACCTGACTCAGATCTCCCAGGAGAGAGATAACCTGACCCAGATCTACCAGGAGGGAGATGACCTGACCCAGATCTCCCAGGGGGAGATGACCTGACCCAGATCTACCAGGAGGAGATGGCCTGACCCAGATCTACCAGGAGGGAGATGGCCTGACCCAGATCTACCAGGAGGGAGATGACCTGACCCAGATCTACCAGGAGGAGATGGCCTGACCCAGATCTACCAGGAGGGAGATGACCTGACCCAGATCTACCAGGAGGGAGATGGCCTGACCCAGATCTACCAGGAGGGAGATGACCTGACCCAGATCTACCAGGGGGAGATGACCTGACCCAGATCTACCAGGAGGGAGATGACCTGACCCAGATCTACCAGGAGGGAGATGACCTGTCCCAGATCTCCCAGGAGAGATGACCTGACCCATATCTACCAGGAGGTAGATGACCTGACCCAGATATCCCAGTAGAGAGATGACCTGACTCAGATCTCCCAGGAGGGAGATGACCTGAGCCAGATCTACCAGGAGGGAGATGACCTGACCCATATCTACCAGGAGGCAGATGACCTGACCCAGATCCATCAGGAGGGAGATGACCTGACCCAGATCTCCCAGGAGGGAGATGACCTGACCCAGATCTCCAGCAGGGAGATGACCTGACCCAGATCTACCAGGAAGGAGATAACCTTACCCAGATCTCCTAGGAGGGAGATGACCTGACCCAGATCTCCTAGGAGGGAGATGACCTGACCCAGATCTACCAGGAGGGAGATGACCTGACCCAGATCTACCAGGAGGGAGATGACCTGACCCAGATATCCAGTAGAGAGATGACCTGACCCAGATCTCCCAGGAGGCAGATGACCTGACCCAGATCTACCAGGAGGGAGATGACCTGACCCAGATCTCCCAGGAGGGAGATGACCTGACCCAGATCTCCCAGGAGAGAGATGACCTGATCCAGATCTACCAGGAAGGAGATGACCTGACCCAGATCTCCTAGGAGGGAGATGACCTGACCAGATCTACCAGGAGGGAGATGACCTGACCCAGATCTACCAGGAGGGAGATGACCTGACCCAGATATCCCAGTAGAGAGATGACCTGACCCAGATCTCCAAGGAGGGAGATGACCTGACCCATATCTACCAGGAGGCAGATGACCTGACCAGATCTACCAGGAGGGAGATGACCTGACCCAGATCTCCCAGGAGGGAGATGACCTGACCCAGATCTCCCAGGAGAGAGATGACCTGATCCAGATCTACCAGGAAGGAGATGACCTTACCCAGATCTCCTAGGAGGGAGATGACCTGACTCAGATCTCCCAGGAGGGAGATGACCTGACCCAGATCTACCAGGAGGGAGATGACCTGACCCAGATCTCCCAGGGGGAGATGACCTGACCCAGATCTACCAGGAGGGAGATGGCCTGACCCAGATCTACCAGGAGGGAGATGGCCTGACCCAGATCTACCAGGAGGGAGATGACCTGACCCAGATCTACCAGGAGGGAGATGGCCTGACCCAGATCTACCAGGAGGGAGATGACCTGACCCAGATCTACCAGGAGGGAGATGGCCTGACCCAGATCTCCAGGGGGGAGATGACCTGACCCAGATCTACCAGGAGGGAGATGACCTGACCCAGATCTCCCAGGGGGAGATGACCTGACCCAGATCTACCAGGAGGGAGATGGCCTGACCCAGATCTACCAGGAGGGAGATGGCCTGACCCAGATCTACCAGGAGGGAGATGACCTGACCCAGATCTACCAGGAGGGAGATGGCCTGACCCAGATCTACCAGGAGGGAGATGACCTGACCCAGATCTACCAGGAGGGAGATGGCCTGACCCAGATCTACCAGGAGGGAGATGACCTGACCCAGATCTACCAGGGGGAGATGACCTGACCCAGATCTACCAGGAGGGAGATGACCTGACCCAGATCTACCAGGAGGGAGATGACCTGTCCCAGATCTCCCAGGAGAGAGATGACCTGACCCATATCTACCAGGAGGTAGATGACCTGACCCAGATATCCCAGTAGAGAGATGACCTGACTCAGATCTCCCAGGAGGGAGATGACCTGAGCCAGATCTACCAGGAGGGAGATGACCTGACCCATATCTACCAGGAGGCAGATGACCTGACCCAGATCCATCAGGAGGGAGATGACCTGACCCAGATCTCCCAGGAGGGAGATGACCTGACCCAGATCTCCCAGCAGGGAGATGACCTGACCCAGATCTACCAGGAGGAGATAACCTTACCCAGATCTCCTAGGAGGGAGATGACCTGACCCAGATCTCCTAGGAGGGAGATGACCTGACCCAGATCTACCAGGAGGGAGATGACCTGACCCAGATCTACCAGGAGGGAGATGACCTGACCCAGATATCCCAGTAGAGAGATGACCTGACCCAGATCTCCCAGGAGGCAGATGACCTGACCCAGATCTACCAGGAGGAGATGACCTGACCCAGATCTCCAGGAGGGAGATGACCTGACCAGATCTCCCAGGAGAGAGATGACCTGATCCAGATCTACCAGGAAGGAGATGACCTGACCCAGATCTCCTAGGAGGGAGATGACCTGACCCAGATCTACCAGGAGGGAGATGACCTGACCCAGATCTACCAGGAGGGAGATGACCTGACCCAGATATCCCAGTAGAGAGATGACCTGACCCAGATCTCCAAGGAGGGAGATGACCTGACCCATATCTACCAGGAGGCAGATGACCTGACCCAGATCTACCAGGAGGGAGATGACCTGACCCAGATCTCCAGGAGGGAGATGACCTGACCCAGATCTCCCAGGAGGAGATGACCTGATCCAGATCTACCAGGAAGGAGATGACCTTACCCAGATCTCCTAGGAGGGAGATGACCTGACTCAGATCTCCCAGGAGGGAGATGACCTGACCCAGATCTACCAGGAGGGAGATGACCTGACCAGATCTCCCAGGGGGAGATGACCTGACCCAGATCTACCAGGAGGGAGATGGCCTGACCCAGATCTACCAGGAGGGAGATGGCCTGACCCAGATCTACCAGGAGGGAGATGACCTGACCCAGATCTACCAGGAGGGAGATGGCCTGACCCAGATCTACCAGGAGGGAGATGACCTGACCCAGATCTACCAGGAGGGAGATGGCCTGACCCAGATCTACCAGGAGGGAGATGACCTGACCCAGATCTACCAGGGGGGAGATGACCTGATCCAGATCTACCAGGAGGGAGATTACCTGACCCAGATCTACCAGGAGGGAGATGACCTGTCCCAGATCTCCAGGAGAGAGATGACCTGACCCATATCTACCAGGAGGTAGATGACCTGACCCAGATATCCCAGTAGAGAGATGACCTGACCCAGATCTCCCAGGAGGGAGATGACCTGAGCCAGATCTACCAGGAGGGAGATGACCTGACCCATATCTACCAGGAGGCAGATGACCTGACCCAGATCCATCAGGAGGGAGATGACCTTACCCAGATCTCCCAGGAGGGAGATGACCTGACCCAGATCTCCCAGCAGGGAGATGACCTGACCCAGATCTACCAGGAAGGAGATAACCTTACCCAGATCTCCTAGGAGGGAGATGACCTGACCAGATCTCCTAGGAGGGAGATGACCTGACCCAGATCTACCAGGAGGGAGATGACCTGACCCAGATCTACCAGGAGGGAGATGACCTGACCCAGATATCCCAGTAGAGAGATGACCTGACCCAGATCTCCCAGGAGGCAGATGACCTGACCCAGATCTACCAGGAGGGAGATGACCTGACCCAGATCTCCAGGAGGGAGATGACCTGACCCAGATCTCCCAGGAGAGAGATGACCTGATCCAGATCTACCAGGAAGGAGATGACCTTACCCAGATCTCCTAGGAGGGAGATGACCTGACTCAGATCTCCCAGGAGGGAGATGACCTGACCCAGATCTACCAGGAGGGAGATGACCTGACCCAGATCTCCCAGGGGGAGATGACCTGACCCAGATCTACCAGAAGGAGATGGCCTGACCCAGATTTACCAGAGGGAGATGACCTGACCCAGATCTACCAGGAGGGAGATGACCTGACCCAGATCTACCAGGAGGGAGATGACCTGACCCAGATCTACCAGGAGGGAGATGACCTGACCCATATCTACCAGGAGGCATATGACCTGACCCAGATCTACCAGGAGGGAGATGACCTGACCCAGATCTCTCAGGAGGGAGATGACCTGACCCAGATCTCCCAGGACGGAGATGACCTGACCCAGATCTACCAGGAAGGAGATGACCTTACCCAGATCTCCTAGGAGGGAGATGACCTGACCCAGATCTCCCAGGAGGGAGATGACCTGACCCAGATCTACCAGGAGGGAGATGACCTGACCCAGATCTCCCAGGGGGAGATGACCTGACCCAGATCTACCAGGAGGGAGATGACCTGACCCAGATCTACCAGGAGGGAGATGACCTGACCCAGATCTCCCAGGGGGGAGATGACCTGACCCAGATCTACCAGGAGGGAGATGGCCTGACCCAGATCTACCAAGAGGGAGATGACCTGACCCAGATCTACCAGGAGGGAGATGACCTGACCCAGATCTACCAAGAGGGAGATGACCTGACCCAGATCTACCAGGAGGGAGATGGCCTGACCCAGATCTACCAGGAGGGAGATGACCTGACCCAGATATCCCAGTAGAGAGATGATCTGACCCAGATCTCCTAGGAGGGAGATGGCCTGACCCAGATCTACCAGGAGGGAGATGACCTGACCCAGATATTTCAGTAGAGAGATGACCTGACCCAGATCTCCCAGGAGGGAGATGACCTGACCCATATCTACCAGGAGGCAGATGACCTGACCCAGATCTACCAGGAGGGAGATGACCTGACCCAGATCTCCCAGGAGGGAGATGACCTGACCCAGATCTCCAGGAGAGAGATGACCTGATCCAGATCTACCAGGAAGGAGATGACCTTACCCAGATCTCCTAGGAGGGAGATGACCTGACTCAGATCTCCCAGGAGGGAGATGACCTGACCCAGATCTACCAGGAGGGAAATGACCTGACCCAGATCTCCCAGGGGGAGATGACCTGACCCAGATCTACCAGGAGGGAGATGGCCTGACCCAGATCTACCAGGAGGGAGATGGCCTGACCCAGATCTACCAGGAGGGAGATGACCTGACCCAGATCTACCAGGAGGGAGATGGCCTGACCCAGATCTACCAGGAGGGAGATGACCTGACCCAGATCTACCAGGAGGGAGATGGCCTGACCCAGATCTACCAGGAGGGAGATGACCTGATCCAGATCTACCAGGGGGAGATGACCTGACCCAGATCTACCAGGAGGGAGATTACCTGACCCAGATCTACCAGGAGGGAGATGACCTGTCCCAGATCTCCCAGGAGAGAGATGACCTGACCCATATCTACCAGGAGGTAGATGACCTGACCCAGATATCCCAGTAGAGAGATGACCTGACCCAGATCTCCCAGGAGGGAGATGACCTGAGCCAGATCTACCAGGAGGGAGATGACCTGACCCATATCTACCAGGAGGCAGATGACCTGACCCAGATCCATCAGGAGGGAGATGACCTGACCCAGATCTCCAGGAGGGAGATGACCTGACCCAGATCTCCAGCAGGGAGATGACCTGACCCAGATCTACCAGGAAGGAGATAACCTTACCCAGATCTCCTAGGAGGGAGATGACCTGACCCAGATCTCCTAGGAGGGAGATGACCTGACCCAGATCTACCAGGAGGGAGATGACCTGACCCAGATCTACCAGGAGGGAGATGACCTGACCCAGATATCCCAGTAGAGAGATGACCTGACCCAGATCTCCCAGGAGGCAGATGACCTGACCCAGATCTACCAGGAGGGAGATGACCTGACCCAGATCTCCCAGGAGGGAGATGACCTGACCCAGATCTCCCAGGAGAGAGATGACCTGATCCAGATCTACCAGGAAGGAGATGACCTTACCCAGATCTCCTAGGAGGGAGATGACCTGACTCAGATCTCCCAGGAAGGAGATGACCTGACCCAGATCTACCAGGAGGGAGATGACCTGACCAGATCTCCAGGGGGAGATGACCTGACCCAGATCTACCAGGAGGGAGATGGCCTGACCCAGATTTACCAAGAGGGAGATGACCTGACCCATATCTACCAGGAGGGAGATGACCTGACCCAGATCTACCAGGAGGGAGATGACCTGACCCAGATCTACCAAGAGGGAGATGACCTGACCCATATCTACCAGGAGGCATATGACCTGACCCAGATCTACCAGGAGGGAGATGACCTGACCCAGATCTCTCAGGAGGGAGATGACCTGACCAGATCTCCCAGGACGGAGATGACCTGACCCAGATCTACCAGGAAGGAGATGACCTTACCCAGATCTCCTAGGAGGGAGATGACCTGACCCAGATCTCCCAGGAGGAGATGACCTGACCCAGATCTACCAGGAGGGAGATGACCTGACCCAGATCTCCCAGGGGGAGATGACCTGACCCAGATCTACCAGGAGGGAGATGACCTGACCCAGATCTACCAGGAGGGAGATGACCTGACCCAGATCTCCCAGGGGGAGATGACCTGACCCAGATCTACCAGGAGGGAGATGGCCTGACCCAGATCTACCAAGAGGGAGATGACCTGACCCAGATCTACCAGGAGGGAGATGACCTGACCCAGATCTACCAAGAGGGAGATGACCTGACCCAGATCTACCAGGAGGGAGATGGCCTGACCCAGATCTACCAGGAGGGAGATGACCTGACCCAGATATCCCAGTAGAGAGATGATCTGACCCAGATCTCCTAGGAGGGAGATGGCCTGACCCAGATCTACCAGGAGGGAGATGACCTGACCCAGATATTTCAGTAGAGAGATGACCTGACCCAGATCTCCTAGGAGGGAGATGGCCTGACCCAGATCTACCAGGAGGGAGAGGAGCTAACCCAGCAAGGGAAATCACCTAACCCAGTCTCCCTGCTAGGAGATCTGGGTTAGAAATAAAGGCACGGACAGGAATTTCTGATTTCGTGATGAAGGGGTAGTCATTCCGTGCTCCTCACCCATCTGCCAATATATTCGGGAGCTTGATGCCAAGCCACGACTAAAGGGCTTCAGGGGTTAAGAGTTCGTGATGTTTTTCTGCTCTCTCGCCGTTGAAGGAGCTTAGACCACAGTGGTTGAGTGTACAGTCCATCGTTTGGGTTGCATGGCTACAATCGCACTATAGCTGGTCTTTAATGTATTTATATGAGTCTCTATTTACATGGGGCATTATTTGTACCGTCTATACGGATCAATATGTATACATGCGTCTCTGTCGTTTTACTGTACGGTCCATAGGGAGATGTGCGCAGCAGCCTGTAGATGTTCCGATGGGGTTGATGGTTCCACCAGTGCAGGGGTCGACAATCTGCGGCTCCGGAGTTGCGTGCGGTTCTTTAAGGACTTGCGCCTCATGACGTTATTTATTAAGGATCGCCGTCTTGTATGAACGTGCATTTATGGCTCTTAAAATATTGAGTTTGTTACTGAATTCTTAAAGAAAATAGTCTCTTCTTGTTATTTTAGTTGCTGGCCCCTTGCACCAAGTGTCTTCGGGGAGGAGAAATGTGATAGCCAGGAGGTGGTGCGGTGATGTTCGGGTCTTGAATGAGGAGGGGTTCATTCTGGATGTCTGCGTTGTTCCACTCTCTGTTCACGCAGCAGCAGCAGCAGCGTTCTCCGGATCTTGGTAAGATTCTGGGATGGGGACAGTAGCAGCAGCAGCGCAATCCTAGAAGAGATGGGGTCGGAACTCGAGCTGGCAGTGGTGGGGAGGAGGAGGAGGTTTTGTTGAGGTCCTGGTCGATAGACGAGGCACGGGAGCATCCTCCTCCCACATGCCATGCGTCTTCACGTCACTGTAAGCTCAACGAACGCCGGCATCTACCACGCAACGGACATCGCGAATTCGAAGCCAGATTTAATCGGCGGGGATAAATGCTGAAACAAAAAATGTACGTCCAGAAACTGACCGGATGAGGTCTTCGAGCGAGCCAACTAAACATTGAAGGACTGTGAAGACCTCAAAGTGACTTCCCAGTCAGAAACCAGAAGGTAAATAATTCTAACAAAATCAACCGGGATGACAGGAAGTGAGACCACAGAGCCAAGGTTGGGCTTCAAGATAAACGCGAGCGAAGTGAAAGTTGCGTGCAATACAGCAAGACCGCCTCGCAGAACACGGTCGTTCCCGGGAGGGACACAGCTGGAAAACAAAGGAGAGTTCCTCCTACCGAGGGCGGTTATTAGCAACGCAGTGGTGGTGGTGGTGGCAATCCCGCACGTGGCTGCCTGTAACCCAGCACTGTGGAAGCAGCAGCGAGGGTTGGTGGATTGCTCGCAGATGTTGTGAAACTCTTTCCCCGTGGATGTCGAGGGGAAGCCGTAGTCCGTCGGGAGAAGGCGGTATAGCAAAAATGAGGACTCCAACCTGTTCTGCCTATATGGGATTGCGTGTTTCCCCCTCGCACGCGTGGGTTTTCTCCAGGTGCTCCGATTTCGTCCCACATATAAAGCACTTGTTAATTGGCCGATAACACCTTCATATACAGAGGACAGCAGATCTTGGGAAATTGCTGATGGCGCCGGCGCGTCGCCGCGTGGCTGCTGCTTTTACGTCCCTCCCGTCTGTGGTTCCTCCTTGTGCCTCCGAGTCGTCTCCTCCCTCTAATGGAGCGAGCGGATGCCGTGCGGCGGCCGTGCGCTCCAAGTGAACACGACGACGGCGGCGGCTAAATTGTGATTCTTGAAGGCGGTCTGGGATCACAGCGATGGTGGAAGAGACGTGAGCGGGGTCAAAGTGCAGCGCTCTCGGAAGTTCATCATGGAAGGCAGTTGGGCCAATGCCTACGACAGAGACCTCCTTCCCACCACGCCTTCCACCACGCCTGTACCTCCGCTTGCAAAGCACAGATGTTCTTTTCAAATCGCGTCAGCCGAAGCAGCCGTCGAGGGGGTGCACAGTTTCAGCAGCGTTTTGTTTATTCCAAGCGAAACTCTTAGACGGGTTTCGACGTTCAGTGTCTCATCAGCAGTCGCAGCATAGTCGTGGCTTGGCTTGAACCCGTGCTGGTGAATTGGGAGAAGTTTATGGAAAGGATCCTCTCAGCTAGATATGGGTCCGAGTTATAAACACATGTACTGTCTAGAGAGGGACTTTTCCTATCGATGCATGTCGCCTGCTCTGAGCTAATCGTTCACCAGAAGGAGCCGGGCACGTCGAGGTGGAACAGCCACTGCAAAGCAGCACGGCAAGATGCACGTGTTGGACTCTCAGCGAGAGACATCTGAGAGAAAACACGCAGCTTGGAGAACGCACGCAGCCAGTGAGAGAGGACATCACCACATTGCCTCTTTCAGAAACATGAGATGGTCTGGCCTGGGCAGGGACACGGGCCATGGCTGGAAGAGATCGTGGCCTGTGGTCGGGCCCACAACCAGACGGGGTGGGTTGGCAGGCAGCCAGAGGAAGGAGCACACGGCCGAGAGGACGGACACCGCGGGCAGACGGAGCGGAGAGAGACGGAGCGGTGAAATCAGCTCGCGCGGCGCAGGGAGGAGCGGGATTGTTGATGCACGGCGAGACCGTGAGAGGCGCCACGGTGTGGTTTGGTTGGAGGCCTTCATCCAGCAGTGGAGAGACCATGGCGGCGGCTGCTACTGCTGCTTCTGATTTCTGATGCCGCAGTGGGGAGCCCTGCCTGGGCCCTCCCTGGCCAGTGGCGATGCGAGACGCCGAGCGACTCGCGCACGCAGCAGCAGCAGCTGCTGCCTCCTCTCTCCCAGAGTCTCTCCCTGTCTCAGTCTCTCCCTGTCTCAGTCTCTCCCTGTCTCCCTTCCCTGTCCCGTGTCTCAGTCTCTCCCTGTCCCCGTGTCTCAGTCTCTCCCTGTCTCCCTTCCCTGTCCCCGTGTCTCAGTCTCTCCCTGTCTCCCTTCCCTGTCCCCGTGTCTCAGTCTCTCCCTGTCCCGTGTCTCCCTTCCCTGTCCCGTGTCTCAGTCTCTCCCTGTCCCGTGTCTCAGTCTCTCCTGTCTCCCTTCCCTGTCCCCGTGTCTCAGTCTCTCCTTGTCTCCCTTCCCTGTCCCGTGTCTCAGTCTCTCCCTGTCCCGTGTCTCCCTTCCCTGTCCCCGTGTCTCAGTCTCTCCCTGTCCCCGTGTCTCAGTCTCTCCCTGTCTCCCTTCCCTGTCCCGTGTCTCAGTCTCTCCCTGTCTCCCTCCCCTGTCCCGTGTCTCAGTCTCTCCCTGTCTTCCTCCCTGTCCCCGTGTCTTAGTCTCTCCCTGTCCCGTGTCTCAGTCTCTCCCTGTCCCGTGTCTCAGTCTCTCCTGTCCCGTGTCTCCCTCCTCTGTCCCCGTGTCTCAGTCTCTCCCTGTCCCGTGTCTCAGTCTCTCCCTGTCCCCGTGTCTCCCTCCCTGTCCCCGTGTCTCAGTCTCTCCCTGTCCCGTGTCTCAGTCTCTCACTGTCCCCGTGTCTCAGTCTCTCCCTGTCCCCGTGTCTCCCTCCCCTGTCCCGTGTCTCCCCCCTGTCCCGTGTCTCAGTCTCTCCCTGTCCCGTGTCTCAGTCTCTCCCTGTCCCCGTGTCTCAGTCTCTCCCTGTCCCCGTGTCTCCCTCCCTGTCCCCGTGTCTCCCCTGTCCCTGTCCCCCGTCCCGTGTCTCAGTCTCTCCCTGTCCCGTGTCTCAGTCTCTCCCTGTCCCGTGTCTCAGTCTCTCCCTGTCCCCGTGTCTCAGTCTCTCCCTGTCCCCGTGTCTCAGTCTCTCCCTGTCCCCGTGTCTCAGTCTCTCCGTGTCTCAGTCTCTCCCTGTCTCCCTCCCCTCTCCTCGCCATCTCCGCTGTGGGCGGCGCCACGAACGCAAATCAAAACAAACCGGGGAGGCGGTGGCGGCTCCACGCGTCGTGGTGCCGTGGAGGTGCCTGGGCCCCTCGTCTCGCCTCCGGGGCCCCAGCGACCCCCACACCCGTGTCCCTGGGGGTCCCAGCGACCCCCTCCCCCACACCCGTGTCCCCTGGGGTCCCCAGCGACCCTCCCCACACCCGTGTCCCCTGGGGTCCCAGCGACCCCTCCCCCACACCCGTGTCCCCTGGGGTCCCAGCGACCCCTCCCCCACACCCGTGTCCCCTGGGGGTCCCAGCGACCCCTCCCCCACACCCGTGTCCCTGGGGGTCCCCAGCGACCCCTCCCCCACACCCGTGTCCCCTGGGGTCCCCAGCGACCGGCGCGAGGGTGTGCAGGGGACATGGTCAGGGCCGCGGTCGACTCTGACTGGGCCGGGCCGTGTCGAACCGGGACCAGGTCAGCTCGGGTCACGGTCAGATGGCGCCAGGTCGGGTGAGGTGAGACCGCAGCCAAGGTCGGGTGGGGTTGATCAGGCCGGGTGACAGGAGACCGCGCCGGTCAGGGTCAGCCGGTGTCAAGTCGGTGAGGAAGGAGTGGGCGAGTCGGTGGGTGAGTTGGTGAGTCGGTTGGGTGGATAAGTGGTTGGGTGAGTGAATGGGTGGGTGAATGAGTGGGTGAGTGAGTCGGTGGGTGGGTTGGTGAGTGGGTGGGTGAGTGAGTGGGTGGGTGAATGAGTGGGTGGGTGGGTGAGTGAGTGGGTGAGTGAGGGTGAGTGAGTGGGTTGGTGAGTGGGTGGTGGGTGAGTGAGTGGGTGAGTGAGTGGGTTAGTGGGTGGTGAGTGGGTGAGTGAGTGGGTTGGTGAGTGGGTGAGTGAGTGGGTGGTGAGTGAGTGGGTGAGTGAATGGGTGAATGAGTGAGTGGGTGTGGGCTGCTGCGCGCTCGCCTGCACGCTGCACGTTATCTCGGTGTCATCCAGCAGCCGGACCGTGCACGCGAAGCCGCGCGGAGGCGACCTCCGCCTGCCCAGGCGCAGCCTCAGCATCCCGCGTCTCCCCGCGCCGCGTCTCCCGGGGTCCCGAGTCGCCCTGGGTCCCCCTCCGCGTCTCCCCTCCGCGTCTCCCCGCTTCTGTCGCCCTCCTCGCGGTGCCGTTCTCTTATCCCGGCTCCGCGCTCCCACGCGCGTCTTCGTCTGGCAGTGACGTCACCCTGATCCCCCGCTAGCCCCCACCTCAGTCCACTCAGCCCCACCCTCATCAGCCCGCTAGCCCCCCCCACCGCGAGCCCCCATCACACGCGAGCCCCACCCATTCTATCCCACCCAAGATGCGCCCACGTGGCTTCCACGCGCCACCTCGTGGCCAATGCTGAGACTGAGGAAGTCCGCGGGCTGTGTGGAGTCCCGTTTCGAAGCTGATTTTGTGGTCACCAGGTAACGCGTGAAGAGACCACGAGTCGCATTTGCAAGAGCGAGTGAATGAATGAGGTGGGAGTGAGTGGGTGAATAATTCACGAGTGAGGTCGAGTTGCGTTTGGTTCACGAAATGAGAACTCAAGAGGCCAGGATAGGGAAGTCAAATTCGCAGGAATTACCTGGAGCATCGGCCAGTTGGGGGCGATGATTTCAGCGTGCCGTCCCAATTGCGTACCGCGCTACCATTTGCGGGGTGGTGATGGGGTGGGTGGTGAGGGGGAGGGTGGTGATGGGCAGGGTGGTGATGGGGTGGGTGGTGATGGTGGTGATGGGAGGGTGGTGATGGGTGGGTGGTCATGGGGTGGTGGTGATGGGCAGGGTGGTGATGGGGTGGGTGGTCATGGGTGGGTGGTGATGGGTGGGTGGTGATGGTGGTGATGGGTGGGGTGGTGATGGTGGTGATGGTGGTGATGGGGAGGGTGGTGATGGGGTGAGTGGTGATGGGGAGGGGGTGATGGGGTGGGTGGTGATGGGAGGGTGGTGATGGGCAGGGTGATGATGGGAGGGTAGTGATGGGGTGTGGTGATGGGGAGGGTGGTGATGGTTGGTGGTCATGGGGTGGGTGGTGATGGGGATGGTGGTGATGGGTGGTGGTGATGGGAGGGTGGTGATGGGGTGGCTGGTGATGGGGAGGGTGGTGATGGGAGGGTGGTCATGGGGAGGGTGGTGATGGGGAGGGTGGTGATGGGGCGGTGGTGATGGGAGGGTGGTGATGGGAGGTGGTGATGGGGAGGGTGATGATGGGGAGGGTGGTGATGGGTGGTGGTGATGGGGAGGGTGGTGATGGGTTGGTGGTCATGGGTGGGTGGTGATGGTGGTGATGGGGTGGTGGTGATGGTGGTGGTGGTGATGGTGGTGATGGTGGTGATGGTGGTGGTGATGGGAGGGTGGTGATGGGGTGGTGGTGATGGATGGGTGGTGATGGGTGGGTGGTGATGGTGGGTGGTGATGGGAGGGTGGTGATGATGGGAGGGTGGTGATGGGTGGTGGTGATGGGGAGGGTGGTGATGGGAGGGTGGTGATGGGGTGGGTGGTGGTGGTGATGGGATGGGTGGTGATGGTGGTGATGGTGGTGATGGGTGGGTGGTGATGGGAGGGTGGTGATGGGAAGGGTGGTCATGGGAGGGTGATGGGTGGGTGGTGATGGGGAGGGTGGTGATGGGTGGTGGTGTGGGGTGGTGGTGATGGGATGGGTGGTGATGGGGTGGGTGGTGATGGGAAGGGTGGTCATGGGAGGGTGATGGGTGGGTGGTGATGGGAGGGTGGTGATGGGGTGGGTGGTGATGGGGACCAGGGTGGTGATGGGAGGGTGGTGATGGGTGGGTGGTGATGGGAGGGTGGTGATGGGGTGGGTGGTGAGGGGAGGGTGGTGATGGGCAGGGTGGTGATGGGTGGTGGTGATGGTGGTGATGGGAGGGTGGTGATGGGGAGGGTGGTGATGGTGGGTGGTCATGGGGAGGGTGGTGATGGGTGGGTGGTCATGGGTGGTGGTGATGGGGTGGGTGGTGATGGGGAGGGTGGTGATGGGAGGGTGGTGATGGGGTGAGTGGTGATGGGAGGGGGGTGATGGGTGGGTGGTGATGGGGAGGGTGGTGATGGGCAGGTGATGATGGGGAGGGTGGTGATGGGGTGGTGGTGATGGGGAGGGTGGTGATGGGGTTGGTGGTCATGGGGTGGGTGGTGATGGGATGGTGGTGATGGGTGGTGGTGATGGGAGGGTGGTGATGGGGTGGCTGGTGATGGGAGGGTGGTGATGGGAGGGTGGTCATGGGAGGGTGGTGATGGGAGGGTGGTGATGGGCGGTGGTGATGGGAGGTGGTGATGGGGAGGTGGTGATGGGAGGGTGATGATGGGGAGGGTGGTGATGGGGTGGTGGTGATGGGGAGGGTGGTGATGGGTTGGTGGTCATGGGGTGGGTGGTGATGGTGGTGATGGGGTGGGTGGTGATGGTGGTGGTGGTGATGGTGGTGATGGTGGTGATGGTGATGGTGGTGATGGTGGTGGTGATGGGTGGGTGGTGATGGTGGTGATGGGAGGGTGGTGATGATGGGGAGGGTGGTGATGGGTGGTGGTGATGGGGAGGGTGGTGATGGGGAGGGTGGTGATGGGGTGGGTGGTGGTGGGGTGGTGGTGATGGGATGGGTGGTGATGGGGTGGGTGGTGATGGGAGGGTGGTGATGGGTGGGTGATGGGAGGGTGGTGATGGGAAGGTGGTCATGGGAGGGTGATGGGGTGGGTGGTGATGGGGTGGGTGGTGATGGTGGTGATGGGGTGGGTGGTGATGGAAGGGTGGTCATGGGGAGGGTGATGGGGTGGGTGGTGATGGGACCAGGGTGGTGATGGGGAGGGTGGTGATGGGGTGGGTGGTGATGGGACCAGGGTGGTGATGGGAGGGTGGTCATAGGGTGGCTGTGACACAGTAACACGCTTCACGTGACTATTGACCCACACAGACTCCTCAGGCTGCCCTGTTTGCGAGTACTCGGGAAGGCACCTCTCATGGCGCACCGTTGGCTACGTACGATGCGAATGAAGTTCACCAGACGTACAAGGCCAGAATGATGCACGGGTGTGGCCAGAAGCACGCAGGGCCGCCTTTGCCTCCCCAGTTGCGAATGTTCCCCACACCGCGCCATGCACCCGGTTCTTTACGCTGAATCGACGGAAGGGAAAGCCCAGACGACATCCATCGCCACGCCTGGTGCCGTCAGGACCGCGAGTAGAACACTCGGTGCCTTGGGCCCGTGGTGTGAGCGGTCACTTATTGAGGTTGTTTTCTTTGAAGGGCCGTTGCCCGAAACGTCGCCTGTTATAGACGGTATTCGAATCATGATGAATAATCGGATCGCGACCGTTGAACGGAATCGTGATAATTGAATCGCCCAGGGGGGTTGAGAGTTGCATGCCCAACAGCACAAACTCGGCTGAAACATTAACCGATTCTTCATTTGATCGAGATTTACAATCGATAGAAAAATGAATCGCTGGAAAATCGTCATCGTTACACATTTCCCGCACAAACCACTGTCGACAAATAGAATCGATTCCCACATTGAATCGCGAACCACGCAATCGACTTCCGTCAAATAATCGAATCGCCTGTGGGGGTAGGTGTGGTGGAGTATGGGGGCGGGTGACTCCTACAGGCCACCATCACGTGCCGCACGTCACGTGTCACGCGGGGGGGGGGCTCACAAGGAGGGGGAGTGTGGGGGGGGGGCTCGCGGGGTGGAGGGCGGGTCGTGGGAGGGGAGGGGCTCGCGGAGGGTGAAAGGTCGCGTGCCGGCGGAGGCGGAAGTGACGTCAGAGTTTCCGCACGGCTGTGGGGTGGATTGTCACGGGGAGAAAGGAGAGAGAGACACGGGAGAGACAGAGACACACAGGGGGAGAGACAGAGACACAGGGGGAGAGAAAGGCGGGGAGACACAGGGAGACACGGGGAGGAGAGAGGCATAACGGGCGGATAGAGAGACATTAACAAGAGCAGCAGCAACAGCTTCGCCGCCTCCACCACCGCCGCGCAGCCTCAGCCGTCTCCCGCGCCGCTCCACCATTTACGTCTCAAGCGACATGGGGGCCCGCGACGACGAGTACGACTACCTCTTTAAGGGTGAGCAGCGCGGGGGTGAGCGGGGGTGAGTGCTGGGGTCAGTAGGAGGTGTTGAGGACTGTGTAAGTGGGGGGCGAGAGTCGGCGCGAGTCTGTGTGGGGAGGGTGTGTGTGGTCTATATGTGGGGGTGAGTGAGTGTGGGGTGTGGGTGGGTGAGTGAGTGGGTGAGTGAGTGTGGGGTGAGTGAGTGTGGGGGTGTGGGTGGGTGAGTGAGTGTGGGGGTGTGAGTGGGGTGAGTGAGTGGTGAGTGAGTGGGGTGAGTGAGTGGGGTGAGTGAGTGGGGAGTGATTGGGTGAGTGAGTGGGTGAGTGAGGTGAGTGAGTGGGGTGAGTGAGTGGGGAGTGATTGGGGTGAGTGAGTGGGTGAGTGAGGTGAGTGAGTGGGGTCTGGAGGTGAGTTGGGCGAGTGGCTGGTTGTGGGCAGTGTGCGTGAGTGGGTATCTGCAGAGTGTGAGGTTGTATGTGGAGATGTGAGTCGGGGTTTGGGTGAGTGAGTGAGTGGGGTGTGAGTATATACGGGGGTCAGTGTAGGCTGCATGTATGTATGTATGTTGAACTTCCTTTGCACCGTACATTGCTCACCGTGCTAATCGGAGGCGTGATTGGTTGATCCTGGGGTGTGGGATGGTGGTCTCTCAGTTGGGATTGCGAGATGTTTCGCGCTTCCGGGGTCGCTGTGCGGGGGAAAGTTGTTGGGGCCTGTGGTGGCTGTTTGGGCGACTTTTGTGGCGTGGGAGCTGTGCCCAGTTGTCATTAACATCATAAGCGCGAAGCGTCTCAGTGAACTCGCCCTCGGGGAGAAGGCCGCGAGGAGCGTAGAGCCAGTCTAAGTAGAGCGAGTGACTGGCCGGTCTAAGTAGAGTGAGTGACCGGCTGGTCTAAGTAGAGCGAGTGACTGGCCGGTCTAAGTAGAGTGAGTGACCGGCTGGTCTAAGTAGAGTGAGTGACCGGCTGGTCTAAGTAGAGTGAGTGACCGGCTGGTCTAAGTAGAGCGAGTGACGGCCGGTCTAAGTAGAGTGAGTGACCGGCTGGTCTAAGTAGAGCGAGTGACTGGCCGGTCTAAGTAGAGTGAGTGACCGGTGGTCTAAGTAGAGCGAGTGACTGGCCGGTCTAAGTAGAGTGAGTGACCGGCTGGTCTAAGTAGAGTGAGTGACCGGCTGGTCTAAGTAGAGTGAGTGACCGGCTGGTCTAAGTAGAGTGAGTGACCGTGTCTAAGTAGAGCGAGTGACCGGCTGGTCTAAGTAGAGCGAGTGACCGGCCGGTCTAAGTAGAGTGAGTGTCCGCCGGTCTAAGTAGAGTGAGTGACCGGCCGGTCTAAGTAGAGTGAGTGACTGGCTGTCTAAGTAGAGTGAGTGACCGGCTGGTCTAAGTAGAGTGAGTGACCGGCTGGTCTAAGTAGAGTGAGTGACCGGCTGGTCTAAGTAGAGTGAGTGACGGCTGGTCTAAGTAGAGTGAGTGACCGGCTGGTCTAAGTAGAGTGAGTGACCGGCTGGTCTAAGTAGAGTGAGTGACCGGCTGGTCTAAGTAGAGTGAGTGACCGGCTGGTCTAAGTAGAGTGAGTGACCGGCTGGTCTAAGTAGAGTGAGTGACTGGCTGGTCTAAGTAGAGCGAGTGACTGGCTGGTCTAAGTAGAGCGAGTGACTGGCTGGTCTAAGTAGAGCGAGTGACCGGCTGGTCTAAGTAGAGTGAGTGACCGGCTGGTCTAAGGAGATCGAGTGACTGGCTGGTCTAAGTAGAGTGAGTGACCGGCTGGTCTAAGTAGAGTGAGTGACCGGCCGGTCTAAGTAGAGTGAGTGACCGGCTGGTCTAAGTAGAGTGAGTGACCGGCTGGTCTAAGTAGAGTGAGTGACTGGCCGGTCTAAGTAGAGTGAGTGACCGGCTGGTCTAAGTAGAGTGAGTGACTGGCTGGTCTAAGTAGAGTGAGTACCGGCTGGTCTAAGTAGAGTGAGTTACTGGCTGGTCTAAGTAGAGCGAGTTACCGGCCGGTCTAAGTAGAGTGAGTGACCGGCTGGTCTAAGTAGAGCGAGTGACCGGCTGGTCTAAGTAGAGTGAGTGACTGGCTGTCTAAGTAGAGTGAGTTACTGGCCGGTCTAAGTAGAGTGAGTGACCGGCTGGTCTAAGTAGAGTGAGTGACCGGCTGGTCTAAGTAGAGTGAGTGACCGGCTGGTCTAAGTAGAGTGAGTGACCGGCTGGTCTAAGTAGAGCGAGTGACCGGCTGGTCTAAGTAGAGTGAGTGACCAGCTGGTCTAAGTAGAGTGAGTGACCGGCTGGTCTAAGTAGAGCAAGTGACTGGCCGGTCTAAGTAGAGTGAGTGACCGGCTGGTCTAAGTAGAGTGAGTGACTGGCTGGTCTAAGTAGAGTGAGTGACTGGCCGGTCTAAGTAGAGTGAGTGACGGCTGGTCTAAGTAGAGTGAGTGACTGGCTGGTCTAAGTAGAGTGAGTGACTGGCCGGTCTAAGTAGAGTGAGTGACCGGCTGGTCTAAGTAGAGCGAGTGACCGGCTGGTCTAAATAGAGTGAGTGACCGGCTGGTCTAAGTAGAGTGAGTGACCGGCTGGTCTAAGGAGATCGAGTGACTGGCTGGTCTAAGTAGAGTGAGTGACTGGCCGGTCTAAGTAGAGTGAGTGACCGGCTGGTCTAAGTAGAGTGAGTGACCGGCTGGTCTAAGTAGAGTGAGTGACCGGCTGGTCTAAGTAGAGTGAGTGACCGGCTGGTCTAAGTAGAGTGAGTGACCGGCTGGTCTAAGTAGAGTGAGTACCGGCTGGTCTAAGTAGAGTGAGTACCGGCTGGTCTAAGTAGAGTGAGTGACTGGCTGGTCTAAGTAGAGTGAGTGACTGGCCGGTCTAAGTAGAGTGAGTGACCGGCTGGTCTAAGTAGAGCGAGTGACCGGCTGGTCTAAATAGAGTGAGTGACCGGCTGGTCTAAGTAGAGTGAGTGACCGGCTGGTCTAAGGAGATCGAGTGACCGGCTGGTCTAAGGAGATCGAGTGACTGGCTGGTCTAAGTAGAGTGAGTGACTGGCCGGTCTAAGTAGAGTGAGTGACCGGCTGGTCTAAGTAGAGTGAGTGACCGGCTGGTCTAAGTAGAGTGAGTGACTGGCCGGTCTAAGTAGAGTGAGTGACCGGCTGGTCTAAGTAGAGTGAGTGACTGGCTGGTCTAAGTAGAGTGAGTGACCGGCTGTCTAAGTAGAGTGAGTGACCGGCTGGTCTAAGTAGAGTGAGTGACCGGCTGGTCTAAGGAGATCGAGTGACTGGCTGGTCTAAGTAGAGCGAGTGACTGGCTGGTCTAAGTAGAGCGATGACCGGCTGGTCTAAGTAGAGTGAGTGACCGGCTGGTCTAAGTAGAGTGAGTGACTGGCCGGTCTAAGTAGAGTGAGTGACCGGCTGGTCTAAGTAGAGTGAGTGACTGGCTGGTCTAAGTAGAGTGAGTGACTGGCTGGTCTAAGTAGAGTGAGTGACCGGCTGGTCTAAGTAGAGTGAGTGACCGGCTGGTCTAAGGAGATCGAGTGACTGGCTGGTCTAAGTAGAGCGAGTGACTGGCTGGTCTAAGTAGAGCGAGTGACCGGCTGGTCTAAGTAGAGTGAGTGACCGGCTGGTCTAAGTAGAGTGAGTGACTGGCTGGTCTAAGTAGAGCGAGTGACGGCTGGTCTAAGGAGATCGAGTGACCGGCTGGTCTAAGTAGAGTGAGTGACCGGCTGGTCTAAGTAGAGTGAGTGACTGGCTGGTCTAAGTAGAGCGAGTGACCGGCTGGTCTAAGTAGAGTGAGTTACTGGCCGGTCTAAGTAGAGCGAGTGACCGGCCGCTCTACGCTACTCACCGCCGCGTAGGGCTTGCGTTTGGGATCATCTGCGGCTGGGTGCATTAACATTCTTTCTTGAATTATCTTATGCAGATCGTCACAAATCAAATGAGTTGGCACTTAAGCTGTTCTGTGCGACCGGGTAATGTTGCCCTGGAGTTTGTAGTCATCAGGGTTCGTCACCAAGGGGGGGTGGGGATGTGTTTGTTACTCGAGGGATACCGAGAAACGGGGGTCTTATGGACCCCAGCTGGGATGAGCTTGCCTTGTGATCAAGGGCAGACAAGTTTCAGCATCACCGTCATCTTCACATCATCATACCGACCACACACCATCATCATCACCACCACTACCACAAAACCATCACCAACTATATAAGTCGCCCATAATAGAGGNTTTTAAACATAATTCGTATCTCCATCACATCCGCATTTTTCCTCTGCATCCTTATTTTACATCACATCCTCATTCGTACCACAAACGCAACTGCCACCGCATCAGCATCACAATATCGCCACCCATCACATCACTGTCTTCATTGGGATGTCTTCGCCACATCAGGTCGTCGTCTGCATCAGGACGGCATCCTCATCAACAGCGCATCGTCACCATCGGTCATGCTGTTAAGCGTCCACCTTCATTTTTGCGGGGAAATCGACAAAATGTTGCGGTCACCTGACCCGAACCCCTAACGCGCCTTTGAGGATGGGCGATCAATCATTCGCGAGAGTTGCCCGTTGTCTGCCGAGTCGGAGTCCACGTTTTAGAAGAATTGATGATTACCCGCGGAGGAAGCGGAGCTTCCTCCGCGCGAGCTCGTGGCCCTGTGGCCTCCCGCGTGGTTTAATAAAGGTGGGGGGAGCAAATTCAATTTGGTTCATCAGTGTCAGCAACAGCGATGGTGCTGGTTAGGCAGGTGTGCTGGGTAGGTTGGTGTGCTGGGTAGGTTGGTGTGCTGGGTAATTCGGTGTTCTGGGCAGGCAGGTGTGCTGGTAGGTAGGCAGGTGTGCTGGGTAGGTAGGTGTGCTGGCCAGGGAGGCAGGTGTGCTGGGTAGGCAGGCAGGTGTGCTGGCCAGGGAGGCAGGTGTGTGGGTAGGCAGGTGTGCTGGGTAGGCAGGTGTGCTGGTAGGCAGGCAGGTGTGCTGGGTAGGCAGGCAGGTGTGCTGGGTAGGCAGGCAGGTGTGCTGGTAGGAGGCAGGTGTGCTGGTAGGCAGGTGTGCTGGCCAGGGAGGCAGGTGTGCTGGTAGGCAGGCGTGCTGGGAGGCAGGTGTGCTGGGTAGGCAGGTGTGCTGGGTAGGCAGGTGTGCTGGGTAGGCAGGTGTGCTGGCCAGGGAGGCAGGTGTGCTGGGTAGGTAGGTGTGCTGGGGAGGTAGGCAGGTGTGCTGGGTAGGTAGGTGTGCTTGGGTAGGTAGGCAGGTGTGCTGGGTAGGCAGGTGTGCTGGGTAGGCAGGTGTGCGGGGTAAGGTGCTGTCTCGACCACGTGAAGTGTGCGTTAGGAGGTGAATTAGCTCCATAAGCGACGCAGCAGTGAAAGTGAAAATCATTCGGTGTTAACCGAACCTGTACCCCGCACAGATCACACCGCCGACAACCGCAGGAGCCCATCCCCATCTGAGTGTGGGACTTTGGAGAGAGAAGGCTGAGCAACATCAAAACCGATCGTCGTGGTGCATAGCAACACCCTCTATTTGTTGCACGCATCCTTTGAGCTAATTGTCTGGATTGTATGGATAGTCCCTGGACTGCACGGGTTGTCTATAGAATCTCTGGGACTGTCTGGGTTATATGGACGGTCCCTGGACTGTTTGGAACGTCTCACGTGTCCGTCCCACGCGTTAATACCACGTGTCTGTACCGCACGCTCCGGGGCTGCGTCTCACTGGAGCCACTGGTGCCGTGACTATGAATTATTCATCCCCTGCACAATGAACGTGCTGGGGTGGGGGGCTCCTTCTCCTCTAATTGTGTGTGCGGGGCCGACTCCGTCTCCACACGGGGCCAGTCTGGGTGGTGCCGGTCTGGGTGGTGCCGGTGCCGGTCTGGGTGGTGCCGGTCTGGGTGGTGCCGGTGCCGGTCTTGGTGGTACCGGTCTGGGCGGTGCCGGTACCGGTCTGGGTGGTGCCGGTGCCGGTCTTGGTGGTGCCGGTGCCGGTCTTGGTGGTGCCGGTCTGGGTGGTGCCGGTACCGGTCTGGGTGGTGCCGGTGCCGGTCTTGGTCGTGCCGGTCTGGGTGGTGCCGGTGCCGGTCTGGTGGTGCCGGTGCTGGTCTGGGTGGTGCCGGTCTGGGTGGTGCCGGTGCTGGTCTTGGTGTTGCCGGTCTGGGTGGTGCTGGTCTGGGTGGTGCCGGTGCCGGTCTGGGTGGTGCCGGTGCCGGTCTGGTGGTGCCGGTGCCGGTCTTGGTGGTGCCGGTGCCGGTCTTGGTGGTGCCGGTGCCGGTCTTGGTGGTGCCGGTGCCGGTCTTGGTGGTGCCGGTGCCGGTCTTGGTGGTGCCGGTCTGGGTGGTGCCGGTGCTGGTCTTGGTGTTGCTGGTGCCGGTCTGGGTGGTGCCGGTGCCGGTCTGGGTGGTGCTGGTGCCGGTCTTGGTGGTGCCGGTGCGGTCTTGGTGGTGCTCGTCTGGGTGGTGCCGGTGCCGGTCTGGGTGGTGTCGGTCTGGGTAGTGCCGGTCTGGTGGTGCCGGTCTGGGTGGTGCCGGCGCCGGTCTTGGTGGTGCCGGTGCCGGTCTTGGTGGTGCCGGTCTGGTGGTGCCGGTGCCGGTCTGGGTGGTGCCGGTCTGGGTGGTGCCGTCTGGGTGGTGCCGGTCTGGGTGGTGCCGGTGCCGGTCTGGGTGGTGCCGGTGCCGGTCTGGGTGGTGCCGGTGCCGGTCTGGGTGGTGCCGGTGCCGGTCTGGGTGGTGCCGGTGCCGGTCTATGTGGTGTCGGTGCCGGTCTGGGTGGTGCTGGTCTGGGTGGTGCCGGTGCCGGTCTGGGTGGTGCCGGTGCCGGTCTGGGTGGTGCCGGTGCCGGTCTGGGTGGTGTCGGTGCCGGTCTGGGTGGTGCCTGTCTGGGTGGTGCCGGTGCCGGTCTGGGTGGTGCCGGTGCCGGTCTGGGTGGTGCCGGTGCCACGCGAGGGAAGAGGGGAGGAGAAAGAGAAGATCTCCGCTGGCACTGCGGNCCCCCGACTCGTGGCACGCTCGCTGCTTAGCGTGCTCACCCCCCCCCCCCCCCCCACTGGGCCCGGGTTGAGGGGACCCTGGGTAGCGGGCGGGGCCCCGTGAGCTTCCCTGCACCTGGTAGCGGCTGTGGTCCCACATCTGAGATCGTTTCGCAGAGAAAGTGTGCGGCGGCTGTGGCGGCGTGCGGACACTCACTACATGGGGAGCGGTGGTTGCAGCGGTGAGTGCGCTGCACTACGAACCCGGCGACCCGAGTTTGATTCCCGCTCGTGGGCAAGCACCAGTGACGATTATTTGAACTCGGCCTCTCCTAGGTCGGCTCGGCCTTAAAATAAGTAGCTGGTACAACGTGTAAACATCAGCACTGGGGAGACAAAGGTGGCCGGGCGTGGTGCTGGCCACCCACCCCTGGCGTGTGCTGTTCCAGCCTTCACAGGTGCTACTCGCTAACAGCACTTGCCCCAACAGTCTGTTAAGGCTATATGGAGCATGTTATTGTGTAGCTGGGTGGTGAGTGTGTTGTTGAGTGCCAGGCATTGTTTTACACTCTGCACTCTAAGCATCCAGGAAGCTAAGGAGGCTCCACTCTTTCAGCTTCACCACAGCCCCCACCCGAACCCTGCCTCCCCAACAGCCACGGGCCCAGCCACAGCCCAGCTCCGGTCACGCAGATGCTCTGAACACAACCCGTGCCCCGATTACAGACGTCGTCGGAACCCATAACGTAACGCTCCCTAAACCTGACCCAACTGCTAACCATGACCCCATTTCTAACCTAGCTGTAACCCTAAAGCATAACCCTAACCCTCTGGCCCCGGGTCCGCCATCACCCCGGTGCTCGTTGCGTTTGGGTTTTGTTGCCGTGCGTAGAAATTGCTCGGGAATCGACTGTCAGGTCGAGGCCAAATGCACAATGGGAGGAGGTCGCACCGTCACTTCCTGCTGATGTCCGCGGTGGGGTATGTGTGCGTGTGTGCGTTTTGAGAGCAGTGGTGTAGCGGTCAGCGCGCTGCACTACAAACCTGGTTCAATTCCCGCTCACGGCCCTGGGACTCCCCTAGGTCGACTCGGCCTCAAATGAGAACCTGGTGTGATGTGTAAACATCGCTGCTTGAGAGAGAAAGGCAGCCGGATGTGGAGTTGGCCACCCACGCCTTTGTGTGCCATGCCGGCCTTAGTAGGTCGCTCGCTAGCAGCACTTGCCCCAATAGTCTGTTATGTTTAAATGGAAGATCTTTGTCATTGTATTTGTGTGAGTTTGTGCGCGTGGGGTTTGTGCGCGTGCGAGCGCGCGTCTGTCTGTGATTCCCGCACGTGACGCGTCCACGGGAAATGCTGACTGCGCTCCACTCGGCCTTCCTCCTCCATTTCCTCCTCGTCCACCGCCCTCGCTCCCAGAAGGAAATCGCGTCAAGGTTGTGGTTCTGGTCATAACGACATGGCAACTGTGCCTGACCCCACCTGTGCGTGTGTTTGTGCGTGTGTTTGTGCGTGCGTTCATGCGTGCGCGTGCAGTGGTGCTGATTGGAGACTCGGGCGTCGGAAAGAGTAATCTGTTGTCGCGCTTCACGCGCAACGAGTTCAACCTGGAGAGCAAGAGCACCATCGGCGTGGAGTTCGCCACGCGCAGCATCCAGGTGGACGGCAAGACCATCAAGGCGCAGATCTGGGACACGGCCGGCAGGAGCGCTACCGCGCCATCACCTCCGCGTGAGTCGCCTGCGTGGGAGCGCTGGTGGTTGTGGTAATGACGGAGGAGGTGGTGGCGGCGCCGGTTGTGGCTGTCGCTGCGGTGGTGGTGGTGGTGGTGGAGGCGGTCGCAGAGATGATAGCTGTGACGATTCCTCGGTGGTAGTCGACCCCGTTACGCGATAGTCACCCCAAATCGGGCAGTGGCGTGGCGGAGACAACACACGTGGCCAGTAATCCACGCTGTGCCGCACCGGCAGGTACTACCGGGGCGCGGTTGGCGCGCTGCTGGTGTACGACATCGCCAAGCACCTGACGTACGAGAACGTGGAGCGCTGGCTCAAGGAGCTGCGCGACCACGCCGACAGCAACATCGTCATCATGCTCGTGGGCAACAAGAGCGACCTGCGGCACCTGCGCGCCGTGCCCACCGACGAGGCCAAGGCCTTCGCAGGTGACACCAGCCAGCCCACCAACATCTCCCGACTGCCGCACCACCCCGCACTGACCGCACCCCCCNCCGCCACAACCCCNCCCCCGACCCCCCCGCTTGCCACTCCACCCCCTACAAGGGTCCTGCCGTTCTGCACCCCATCGCACTACCCTCTCAGCCGCATCACGCAATCATAGCCGCGCCCCGTGGCGCCACGCTAACCGCACAGCACGAGCGCTGCTGTGCCACCGTTCCCGGTGGGCAGCAACCCCTGGGCGGGCGTTGGCTCGACTGCCTCTCAGCTGTCGCCCCTTCTCCGACTCCCTCTCGTGCCTACCGCGAGTTCCCAACTCGGTGATGAGTGCCTCAGTCTGGCTCCCTGAGCCGACGGCGCCGTCCCACAAATAATTCTGGCCCGGCCACAGCCACCGGGGCCGCGTCACGGCCGCCCACGCGCCCCAAGCGCGTGCAGCAGCTGAAGCCGTACCCCGGCTGTAGTTCAGTTGCCACCTCCCGAGGCTAAATAACCATGACACAGCCGTGAGAAGAATAGAGGTGTATTCTGGGAAAGCCAGGACAGGTGGCAACCCGCAGAGTGTCTTTGCCAGCAACTGGTAGCTTCAGGAGCCTGGGTGGTGCAGTGTGTGGGTTGTGTGGACAGTGTGGCACATGCGTATGTGTGTGCAGTGTGCTATGGACAGTGTATCTTTGGTGTGATCATGCTGAATTGATCAGGGAGAGATGGCTTCTCATTCTGGAATGTGAACCGACCAGCCGGGATGACGCCGATGACGCATCCGCCATTAAATTTCCTTGCCCGAGTTTCCCAGCACTGGAAGAGGGGGGGGGGGGGCTGAACGGCAGGGAGGCAACAAGTGACTTCAACAGATCCCTCACGCCGCCCTCAACGCACTCGCCATTGCCTGGTAACAATTATACCGAAGGGCCGGTTTCTGGCTCATGCAGCCAGCGTTCTTCCCATGGTGAAGTTCTGCCGACTCGGTCACGGCAGCCGTTCTCAACCTGGCGATGAATGAAGGCCTCCTCCGTTCGGAGTCGTGTCGGAAGTTGCGTCGTAAATCGATCCATAGTTGCAATATATAAACGTAAATGTGGATCATTGTATTTGGACCGCTCTAAACCGGAGACTGCCACGCTGGCCAGTCGGTGAAGGTGGGCAGAGGGCGGTTGTAACGGGACCGGTTCTCAGATCACTGACCACCTCCGCCAACGTTGCCGTGGCCGGGCATCGAACTTGGCCCCCGGGTTCGCAGCGCGGCCGCTTCAGAAGCTTCCCCCACACATACACACACGCGCGCGCAAGCGAGCTCGCGTCGTGTTCGCGTGTCCACCGCTCGCAAACTCGGTCACTTGTTCCGTGTTTGCGAAACTGTCGGTTGTCACCTGACCTATCATGAGAGTGCCATCTCTCATTAAATGTCAGCCTCGACGCCCTCTCGCTCTGCTGTGAGCGATGAGTCGTGCACGTGTCCGTTGCGTGACGTGCGCTCGGGTTGTGCTGCGTGCTGTTTGGCGCGAAGTCCGACGTTTCGCTCCCCTGTACCGGGAGCTTTCTTCAGGAACCGTTCGGTTCTTGTTCCTGAATTAAACTCCCAGCGCACAGGGGGCAAAACGTCATGCGTCGAGCCCGATGGCGATCGTGCTTTGTGTTTGTGCTCTGGTGGCACCGCTGAGCTCGCTCCGTCCCGGAGTTGAATTCAACAGCGCAGCGGTGGCCAAAGAAGGGGATTACGATCCACGGGTGGGTGATCCGCAATAGATAGGTCTCGGCACAAATCAAAACAGACATTTATAACATCAGCACACAACAGAAATTCTCAATACGGCTCAAGGCTAATAAACAATCGCGACAAGAATTCATACATTAAACGCACTGACTTCTACCGATAGATGGCGCCAGTACTCTAGTTTTACTATTCTACCAGGTAAGGCCCACTGAGTTATAAAGCGCTTTTTCAGAAACTCAACGAAGTGGCTTATGTGGACGTTTATAGCACTCAAATGCTCTAACTGCATGTTGAATCTAAATATGGAGGGAAAAACAGGACCCCGAGAAGAATCCACACGTCTACGCGGAGAGACACGCAAACTCCAAATATAAAGCAGGCATCAAGGTCAGGATCGAACTCGTGACCTGCATGCCAAGCGAGGGATTTAACATCTCGCCATGGCACCCAGGGGATCGGGAGCTACTCTGGACAGATCCACCTCCGCCTCTTTTTACACGCTTTTTATTAACTCACTCTGTTGTTGTTGTCGTATCCTCAAATCTTGTAACTCAATTTTAGCCCACTTCCCAATGTGGTATCGACTGTAAAATTGGTATACTTATGTCATACTGATGACAATACTATATTCTATCATAAAAAAGAAAAAATATTTTTAAACAATCTTTTTACACGCTTTCTATTAATTTACTGTTGTTGTATCCTCAAATCTTGTAACTCAATTTTAACCCACTTCCCAATGTGGTATCGACTGCAGACTTGGTATACTTATGTCATACTGATGACAATACTATATTCTATCATAAAAAATATATTTAACATTATTTTTTATATGTTATGTTTCGGTTTGGGTCTAATTGTCCACGCTCAACTGATGTTAACTGTAAATGACCACGGCCCCTTATGTTATAGCAAGCTTCGGGGCCACTTCCTGGAGTCTCGTGGAGTTCTGCCATTACGAGTACGGTACATTTCATGAAAGCGTGTTTTAAAAAAAAGTTTTTTAAAATATTACTTATTTGTAATGCCCCGAGTGAAATGGAGCACCCCATCCGTCGCTGTGGTTTGTGATCGCGTGCAGACAGCAGGTTGTGGGTCACGGTGCGGTCACAGCAGGGGTGTGTGGGTATTCATTAGCTGTGGCTTTGTGATGGATCGCATGCGGAGCAGCACCCACCCCCCTCAATGATATTCACCAGAGTGGAGCACCACAGCACTTTGGGGACTGGCCACCATCCGTTGCAGGAGTGACTGGAGCCCCCATGGCACCACACCGCATCGGAGGGATGCGTGCGCACGAGGCACTGACGCGGCGTGGATGTGCGCGCGTTTGTGTTTTGCAGAGAAGAACAACCTGTCCTTCATCGAGACGTCGGCCCTGGACTCCACCAACGTGGAGACGGCCTTCCAGACCATCCTCACAGGTCAGAGGGTGGTGCACAGTGTCCACCTCCTCGTCGCCTCGACCTCTGCCTTCTCTTCCCTCTGTAGCGTTCTTCTCGCCACCTGGTTTTGATTCGCCATTGTACGGTACCAAGGGTTAAGAGGCAGAAGCGGATGGGACGAGCTGGTGGTGGTTGGGTGGTGGTATTGAGCTGGTTGTAGTTGAGGCGGTGGTAGTTGGGGTTGTGGTGGTGGTGGTATTGAGCTTGTGGTGGTTGAGGTTGAGGTGGTTGGTCGAGGTGGTGGTGGTTGGGCTGGTGGTGGTTGCGTTTTACGATCGTGACGATGTCACTGCTCCTGTCTTGGGGGTGAGGAGACTCACCTTTCCCGTCTGCCCACCCTCATCCCTTTCCCCATCACGCAGAGATCTACCGGATAGTCTCACAGAAACAGATGTCGGACCGCGCCGGCCACCACGACTCGCCCAGCAACAACGTGGTGGACATCACAGTGCCGCCCACCGATCCCAGCAAGACAAACAAGTTCCAGTGCTGTCAGAACATGTAACACTCATCCTCCCGTTCCCCTCGCTTACACACTCACGCGCGTCGAGAGCCCCGTATAGATCCCCGCTCCACTCCACACCCCCACGCACACGAGAGCACATGCACCCCGAGCGCACAATGCCGTGATGGACGGCAGTGCCAGACACGACGGCTCCCGGGCACCGCGTGTGGAGGTCAATTCACTCGACGACGTCTTTGGCCTCGTTTCCTCGCCGGTGACGTTGCGAGGGGGCGGGGCAGGTGTTTGGCCAGGGTCCCCTTCTAGTGCTCACCCTCCACCGCCACTTCGTCTCATCGTCCATGATTCTCACTCTCGTAGCTTCGCGCA
Source organism: Lethenteron camtschaticum (assembly GCA_018977245.1). Taxonomy (NCBI): domain Eukaryota; kingdom Metazoa; phylum Chordata; class Hyperoartia; order Petromyzontiformes; family Petromyzontidae; genus Lethenteron; species Lethenteron camtschaticum. Next base: position 378,998 of record MU249615.1, read on the forward strand.
CCAATTAACCCCGGGCTCGCCCCGTCTGCTTGGGGTTGTACATATTCTTGTGAGGGCGGGTGCTGATGGACTGTGCCACTCTGCCGTGAGGAATAGGGGTTTGTGCCACCACTTAAAAAGCTATGGGAACCAAGTGTGGTGCCTGCTAGCTGCTTTCCATCAGCTCAATTGGTACAGCCCAATAGGTCCCATGGGCTGTGACCTCAAGTTGGTAGAGTCCAGAAGGACCATGGGCTGCGATCCCATGGTCCCTTCTCGGCCATCTGTGCTTTGCATTGGAACCGTTTTGATCGTGTGTAACCAAGTGACTATACACCTGCAAATATATTGATTCGTATCCACAGTTCACTGCCTCTCTCGCTGTGGGGTGCCACTGCCTGTGTCGAGTGCATTATGTACACGAAACACCTCGCTTGCGCACAATTCCACAGCAGTGAACACCAAGACAACCAACTAGAGGCTACAATTTACAGTAATTTAAGTAGACATCTTTTATGCCTTCCATTAGCTTTGGCACCTGCTGGGAGTGCTTTTTCATCAACTGTATCGTTATACAGGGTGTTTCAAAAGATGGACACAATTTGAAATCGCTATATCTCTGCAACCACGAACCACCCATGAATGAAACATACCACTTGAAAGGGCGGGGCATAGAGTTTCAAATGATTACTGCAAGATGGCTCTCCCAGCGCACAAACAGCCCCTAGCCTCAAGTCATTCGCAAGATGGCAACCCTGCAACACAAGGCGTTTTGCGTTCTGCAATTCAGCAAGACTGAATCCGTAATTGCTATGCAGCGTGTTTCATCACACCCTGCGTATTTCTTGTGGGATACGTCAAAGACCGTGTTTGTGCCATTAGTGACTAATCTAGAAGACCTCAAAAACAGAATCACGGCAGCGGTGACTTCAGTGGAAGACACTTTGAGTGGCGTTTGGACGAATTCAACTATCGTCTCTGTTGTCCGTACAGCAGGTGGAGGGCGCATAGAGCATTTATAAAATCGTTAGTAAAACTTGATAACTCAAACCGTTTGCAACTTTGTGTAATTGTAACATGTTGCCATCGTAAAATATACTGCTTTGAAATTGGGTCCATCTTTTTGGAACACCCTGTATTAATCCAATACCGATTCATAATTAGTATTCATTTGGGTTAGATGGTTGGGTAGTGTGCCAAATTATTTTTTAAAGTAGTCCACAATGACAAGATGGCCACCTGCTCGCTCGCTGTGGATAGTGAGCGAGGAGACCCGAGTGGCGAATGTGTAAGGAAATGAGTGTGAGGGAGTGTGGAGGGAAATGAGTACGAGGGAGCGTGGAGGGAAATGAGTGTGGAGGGAGCGTGGAGGGAAATGAGTACGAGGGAGCATGGAGGGAAATGAGTGTGGAGGGAAATGAGTGTGAGGGAGTGTGGAGGGAAATGAGTGTGGAGGGAAATGAGTGTGAGGGAGTGGAGGGAAATGAGTACGAGTGTGGAGGGAAATGAGTGTGGAGGGAGCGTGGAGGGAAATGAGTGTGAGGGGTTAGGGGTGACAATAGTCGTGGAGTCCCAGCTCTGCGGCCTGGTGTTTCGGGAGCCTCGGTCTCGCCTGGCTCGGCAGCAGGGTTTGGCTCGAGCTGAGAGGCCGCTTCGGGCTCGGAGGATGAGGCTCTGGGCGTGCGTGCGGCCTCGCAAGAAGCAGCGGCTCCCGCATCTCTGCAGAAGCTCCTGCGACAACGCAGCCTCCTGGCCGTGATGGCGTGCAGTGGGCGAGAGCCAACGGAGCCAAGGCCGTGATACACTCGCATCATACTCAACCACGGACCCATTCACTCATGCACTAATTCACTCATCATACGCCGACTCACATCATACACTGGGAGTGTAATGCTGCCAGCTATGGCTGCAAAGTTTGGTCGTACATGTTATATATGGTTTATTGTTCAATTTAAATAATTTCTTATGATTACTGTTTTATAGCATTATTTTTATTTTAAAAACATGGGTAATCTAAATTGTGTTATGGTTATTGTTTGACTTGCATCACACTGGGATCTTTGCACACAAGCGNTTTTTTTTAGATTTGCTGGTTTATCCAGGGTGTTTCTGTTGCGCGTCCTCGCTTTAATGTTTTGTTCATATTTTTCGATTTAAAGCTTTCGTGACTGCAGGGTTTCATCTTTTTGACTTTACCGAAAGAACCAAGAAGATGTTCATATTTTGTTTGCAGTTGCGCCCGACTTAAGAGCCGCATGGCTCACAGGGCTATACCAAATAAATGAAACTTGACAAATGAAACTTGAAACCACAGGGACAGAGCAAATCAAATTGTCTGTGGGAAAATGTCAATTTGATTTTTTTGCAGAAAAAATTGAATTGACATTGTTGACAACGTTGTGATTGCATCCAATACCCAGTTCACAATCTCAGTCCACATTTAGATTGTTTTCATCTCACACAGACAAGCAGTATAGCAAGCTTCCAATAGTCCACGGTTTTTATTGAAGAGTGGGGGGAGGGTGGGACTTCACTCCTTCTTGGAGGCGGCCTTCCTCATGGCGGCCAGGATGTTGCTGAGCTCCTCACGCTTTCTCTTCCCACGGGTGTGGGTGCCAAGCTGGTGGAGACAAACGGCACGGATCGGACACAGCACAAAACCCGAGCAGCGCAACTGAGGAGGGATGAGTGGACAGAATGGGGGGAGTGGGTGTTTGCAGGAGAGCGTGGGGGTGAGTGTTTTGAGGAGAGCGTGGGGAGGAGGGGCAAGTGTTTGGAGGAGGGCGTGGGGGGGGAGGGACGAGTGGAGGACAGAATGGGGGAGTGTTTTGAGGAGAGCGTGGGAGGAGGGGCGAGTGTTTGCGCGGAGGGTCAGTAGCCGGGCCCTCACCCGCTTCTTGATGAACTTGAGCGCGCGCTTGTCCTTGGACACCTTGAGCAGCTCCATGGCGCGGCGCTCGTAGGGCGCGTGGCCGCACACCTCGCGGATCAGGTCGCGCACAAACTTTGTGTGCTTGGTCAGGCGCTGCGGGAGGCAGGGAAGGCCACGTTTCACAATGCAGAGAGAGTTACAATCGCGCCAACGTGGGAAACGCATCTCGCCACTCAGAACGGCTCAAGGAGGAACCACAAGAGTGGGGAAGTAACAGCAGCCACGTGGTCAGGAGCCAGTGCTACCAACAATTGCCCAAGCTCTGCGGTTTTATAAATATCAAGGCGTTATCAGCCAATCTATATATATAAAATCGCAAATCTGTCTGTGTGTGTGTCGCCGGACCATACGCAGTTTCATTGGACGAAATGTGAGGGATTTGCGAGACACGATTGGTCCTTTGGTTTTCCACGGCGGTTGCCTTGGCAACGGGTAGCGACGCATTCGCTGCGGGTGGACGCCATTTTTAATTCCCGTAAAAATATGCGCACGCATTAACACGCGACTCTGAGGTAAATTCATCAAAGTTTCACATCCTCTTCACTCCCCCACCACAATGTGTGCAATTACTATTATAGGGTCGGTAGATATAAAATTATAGCGATTAGACAGTATTATTGTAGCGCGGGGGGGGTACCCAGCCTCAGCCGGGTGGCAATCTAGGCGAGGCCGGAGGCTCTGCACGGTACTAGGCCTCGACACCCCACCCGTGTCAAGCGACGACTTTGTGGTATAAACTCGATATACCCAGCGTTGCCCGGGGGGAAAATACATTTAAAATCTTCTGAAAACTTTCAAACATTACATACCAATGAAAAAACAACTGTGTAATTACTTTTTAACCCGACGCGCCAAGAATCGATTCTTTAAATGTTGACTGTACAAATAGTCATTAAGCTGGGTGAGCGTACTGGCAGTCTATAATGTAGACTGTAGCCTGGTTATTAAGCTGGGTGGGTGTACTGGCAGTCTATAATGTAGACTGTAGCCTGGTTATTAAGTAAAGTGAGTCAATTTGTAACACGTAGGCTTTCGCGACCATTATTCATAAACGTTATTGGGTTTAGATCGCCTTATTTATTAATGTGTTGTAACCCTCCACCACCCGACACGGCCAATCAGTAAAAAAGTGTCACGTTGATAAAAGACTAATAGTTCACTGCTTTAGCCCACCGGTGTGTTCAAGCGTGAAACCACAACAATTACCATTTCAGATGAAAACAACTGTGTCATTACTTTTAAACACGACGCGCCAAGAATCGATTCTTTAAATGTTGACTGTACAAATAGTCATTAAGCTGGGTGAGCGTACTGCCAGTCTATAATATAGACTGTAGCCTGTTATTAAGCTGGGTGGGTGTACTGGCAGTCTATAATGTAGACTGTAGCCTGGTTATTAAGTAAAGTGAGTCAATTTGTAACACGTAGGCTTTCGCGACCATTATTCATAAACAACGTTATTGGGTTTAGATCGCCTTATTTATTAATGTGTTGTAACCCTCCACCACCCGACACGGCCAATCACGGCTACCACCGGTGACGATTATTTGAACCGGTCCTGGGCCTCCCCTAGGTCGACTCAGCCTCAAAACGAGTAACTGGTGTGGCGTATGAACATCGCCACTGGGGAGACAAAGGCGGCCGGGCGTGGTGGATCCAAGTCCCGGGCCAAGCCGGGTAGTACAGCTAGTTAATTATATGCATGGGAGGAGACCGGAGCACCCAGAGAAAACACTATCCCATCGAGGCAGAACAGGTGGCATTCACATTTTGCTGTACCACCACCTCCTGACGAGTCAGGGTATGGGTCACTCCACGACGCCCAACGGAAGGAACTTTGACGTTGGTGTGCGGTCCACCAACCCTGGGCTGCCTCGACAGTGCTGTATTACAGGCCTCAAATGAGCATTGGTGATCATCTCCCGTACACAGCCCTGAAGATTTCTATGGTAGCGACGACTATAAATGACCGCTGTTGACTTCTCCACAAAGTGGTGCTATGGCGCCGCCTGTCCAGGTTTATTTTCTCTTAAGACAATTCACCTTTGAGTGTGGACGGCTCGCTTGCGAGTGTGTCAATTGACACATTGCAAGACAAGATCCCCTGTATAGCCTTGAGCAAACTGTTTACGGCAAAGTGCCATTAGTGAGCACCGGATGAGGGGGTGGGTGGCCAGGACCACACCTGACTGCATTTGTCTACCCAATGGCGATGTTTACACACCACGCCAGGTACTCATTTAAGGCTGAGTTGTTCAGATATCCATCACCGATGTTGGCCGTGAGTAGAAATTGAATTTGGGGTCGCCGTGTTGAAGCAGCGCGCTCACCAATGCGCCAATGCTCCCTACTACACAACTCCTATTGACGTGCATAGACTTGCGTTAAATTCACATGGGAGGTGGCGAATAATAATATGATCACTTTCATTTACACAGTTGTTCATTTTTACGCCTTTGAGACCTACAGATGGCAGCCACCCCTATGGAATGAGGTGAACACGATTTGCTGGTTGGGCAGCAGTCTGCCTGCTATGCAGCAAATCGTGGCTTCGATCCCAACCCGGACTCCTGGTGTATATCTGTAGTTTGCATATAGTCCTCCCTCCATGGCCACGTGGATTTTTCTCTCGGTCCTCCCGTTTTTCCCCTCCACATTTAGAAACATGGATGACAGAAATTTCCACATGATAAGCCACTTCATCGAGCTATCATTTGTGACCAGATCACTTCTGATAAAGAGCTCTATAGCTCTGTGGGCCTTACCTGGTAACATTTAAATATATAGATTAAAAATCAAAGCTTATTGGTCTTTCCAATTTAAATTGGAAAATGTGGCACTTGACGTCACAACACAATGTCCGACTCATTTTCAATCGAGGTCATGGGACCTTTAACGTCCCCACTGCGGTGGCGGCGAAGCAGTGGACGCAGCTCACACCCCGAGGTGCTTTCCAAACAAATCCACTCGACCTATAGAACCCCCACGGTGTGGTCAATTACTGGGATGGCTTTACACAGATGGCTGCACCTCCACACTTGCCTTCGGAACGCAGGAAACCCCCAATCTAACTCAGGCCTAACTTGAACGGCCGATGGCTATTACATGACCAAGCCCCATCCGTTCAGATGTTTGTCTTCATCATTGGTTGGTAATCGATCACTTGAACAATCAGAATATCCCGCAGCTGTAGTGCCAATGGCAGTTTCTATTCCATGATGGCAGCAGCAATATGTACAGGAGCTAGATGCCATTGTCGATGTCATGCCATCTGCTGCTACTGCTACAACAATAGGGGTGCAGGAGAGTTTCGTGCAGTTTTGCTATTCCTCCTCCACTTAAGGAGTTACATGGCCACAAGCGCACGACTGTGGTTTGTTAATGTATGTCTGGTCTCTATTAAGTCTTTATGGGACTGTATCTGTGAGTCTGTTTCTGGGTTTACTATTTGGTCCACAGTTTGGGCTGCATGGCCACAACCGCACGACTGTGGCTTGTATTTAAAACATCTCCATGTATCTGTACGAGTCTACGTATTTTATCTCTGTATCTGTGCCTCTATGGGTTTAACTATATATGATCCACAGTTTGGGTTGCATGGCCACAACCGCACACGTGTCGCTTGTCTTCAATAGATCTGTCTCTACGGGTCTCTCGTGTCTTTAATGGCAGAAATGACCACGTGTAGTGAGAGAGGGCCTTCCACTCGGCGGCCATGTGGAGCAGCCCCTCGGCTGTTCCAATTAACAGCCATCGGGGAAATAATCTACAGAATCAATAAAAAATGTCTTAAGCCTTTAAACAATTCATACCCTCATCGCCGAGACAGAACTTCCTTCGCCCTGTGTAAACTAAATGCAACAGGCTGCAGGTAACTATATTGTGAGTGGAAATGTTGTAACCGATTCCATCCAATCGCAGTTCAACTAAAAAGCTCAAACATTCAATAACACCGCGTGGTCTCACAATGAAACACATATGCAATGGACAACGTTTCGCGCAATGACCCTTCTTAACAGCGCAGTTATCATTCAATAACCGAGCAAATCACAGCGCCGCGAGAGGCGTGATGGAAGAAGCCGCTCTACTTCTCAGTGTAAACCCATTGGTGAGCGAGCGAAGGCAAAGCGTTAAGAGGGGTGAGCGTGGAGTCACGTGTGTGTGGACCATGGTGAGCGTGGAGTCACGTGTGTGTGGACCATGGTGAGCGTGGAGTCACGTGTGTGTGGACCATGGTGAGCGTGGAGTCACGTGTGTGTGGACCATGGTGAGCGTGGAGTCACGTGTGTGTGGACCATGGTGAGCGTGGAGTCACGTGTGTGTGGACCATGGTGAGCGTGGAGTCACGTGTGTGTGGACCATGGTGAGCGTGGAGTCACGTGTGTGTGGACCATGGTGAGCGTGGAGTCACGTGTGTGTGGACCATGGTGAGCGTGGAGTCACGTGTGTGTGGACCATGGTGAGCGTGGAGTCACGTGTGTGTGGACCATGGTGAGCGTGGAGTCACGTGTGTGTGGACCATGGTGAGCGTGGAGTCACGTGTGTGTGGACCATGGTGAGCGTGGAGTCACGTGTGTGTGGACCATGGTGAGCGTGGAGTCACGTGTGTGTGGACCATGGTGAGCGGTGGGCAGCAGTGCGCCGAGGGCGTTCTCGGTGTGGGCGATTGGAGAGGTGAGCGTGGAGAACATTGTTGGAACGGACGACGGTGATCGGTGGATTAGCGAGTAGTGATGTTCTGTGTGTGGTCAACTTTTTCATACGTAGCCAACCCTGCTAATTGGATGTGCAATGTCCAGTGGTTTACGGTTATTTATTTGATGGGGTAGTCGATGGAGAGTATCTGAATGCATAACCGTTGAATGCGCGTGGTAGTGATGGCGAGTGATCCTGGTAAGTAGTTGAATGTGTGTCGTAGAGGACGGCGAGTGGCGAGTAGCTGAATGCGCGTGGTAGATGGTGAGTGGTAGAGGGTGGTGAGTGGTAGAGGATGGTGAGTGGTAGAGGATGGTGAGTGGCGAGTAGCTGAATGCGCGTGGTAGAGGATGGTGAGTGGTAGAGGATGGTGAGTGGTAGAGGATGGTGAGTGGTAGAGGATGGTGAGTGGTAGAGGATGGTGAGTGGTAGAGGATGGTGAGTGGTAGAGGATGGTGAGAGGCGAGTAGCTGAATGCGCGTGGTAGAGGATGGTGAGTGGTAGAGGATGGTGAGTGGTGGCGAGTGGTGGAGTTGATCGCGTGCCACTCACCCACGGCGGCGGCACTGCGCGGCTTGGCGACGTTCTTGGTGGTCGGTGGCCTTTGTTGAGGCCAACGGCCATCGGGTAGCGGATCGCCATCGTGCTGCTCGCGAGGGACACACGAGGGGGAGGAGGGTTACACGTGCGGCCCTCGTCGGCCCAGTCACCATCTCGAGCTCGCGAGGCAATCAAGCGACGGCGCAGACGATGTTAATGCCACAATAATCAGGCGATCCGATTCTCCCCCCTCCCATCTACACATAAAACCCTCCCAATGCCTTTCCTCTACACATAAAATACACATTTTGAAAGCATGCCATCAGCTACTCGGCATTTTAAAATGGAGTGCGCGTCTCATCGGCGGCAAAGCAAAAACTACGGAAACGGTTTTGACCGTCTGCGTCTCAGCAGCAATTTAGTCAGGCTCGTTTGACCCAATGCCGGCGAACGGCCACCGCTGCGGATGAACGAAGAGCCTCGCTGTTGTTAATGGCCGGGGGGGGGGGTCCCAGGTTCCCCGCACACAGCAACGAGTCCTTAACTCCTTCCCGCAACCGTCGCCAGTTAAGTCTCTCCGTCCACATCGAGCCCCAATAACCGCGCGCCCCACGTCCCCATCCCATCGCGGTGCTGCCCGGGGCTCCCGGGATCCCGTGGGGGAGGATGGCGCGGATTGAGCTCGGATCCCGCGCCACGGAGACGCAACCGCACCTGGTGCTGATGGCGACGATACCGGAAGAGAGGGTTTCGCGTTGCACGCTAGGTTAAGTCACTTCCGGCGGCGGCGGAAGTCGTCTGAGCGGAAGTGCGGCCATGTTGGGTAGGGATGACGTCACCGTGATAAGATGGCTGCCACGTCCGCGTGATAAGATGGCTGCCACGTCCGCCGTGATGAGGGGGGTCACGTGACGCAGGGTGAGAATCGCCAGCGCTGATTGGCTGATACACACGCGCGAGTCACGTGGCGCGAACTCGTAATCCGCGAATCCTTCGTGGACTTTGTCGCGTGCTCGCGGATTCGTGGACTGGTGGAATCCGAAGAGCTATGAAGCTCTATTTCACATGTCCAGTCGGGGCCGGTCAGCAAGCTACCACACGTGTTTTAAAAACTATACGAGTGCAAAATGCAGAACAAGGTAAGCTATTTACTAAATATAAATACTTAAAATACACATTCATTATATAAGTTAGATTTTTCAACACTAATGCAAGCTTGAGTGAGGCAGCACAAGAATGAAAACAGCCTCAGACCGCACCAAGACAACGCACAGTCCCTCAGTTGAATTGTACATTAACCATCATGCACTTGTTAGGAACAAAATAACAAATTACATTTGCAAATGTATCCTTTATCCAGCAGTAATCTTCTGGATCAGCCGGAAGGTGGCACAGGGTACAGACAAAATGTATACAGTACGTACTCCACTGGTACCGTATGCACGGCATAGTGTTTCCCGCTCACTTCCACATGTGTGAATACTCGTTTTATTGGCCGATAAAATCTAAATAAAAATAGACAGCAGAGCTTAGACAATTGTTGGTAGCGCCGGCTCAGCGTGTTGCTGCTGCAGTCTTCGCGCTCGTCTGGTCCATCCGAGTCGCGCCTCTTAACGAGTCGTCAGTGTGAGACGCATGGCGCCACGTTACCAATCGACGATTTAATCCCAAAATGCGCCGGCGCAGCAACAACAACAACAAATTGCGCATTGCGGGCAGGGTTGCGATTTCGGCATGGAAAATGCGGAAGGAGGGTTCAATTCTTCCCGCATTTCTGGTAATGTCAACCGCAAACGGTGGAAAGACTACTCCTGTGACCGCGCGCTTTTAACAACACGTTAATGCGTTCTATTGGAAAGGATATATGCAAGGCCCAACATCACGCAGGGCTTTGAGCTACTGATTGCAATGAATATATGATTTCCGCATTTCCGCACAAGAACCACATACTTTATTCAAATGCAGAGCGTGATTACGAGCAAATGTACTTTCTCTTCTTCGCATTCTTCCAGCGCTTCATGTTGTCTTCGGCATCAAAGTTGCTGAGTTTTGGTCCGTCGCGGGCGCAAACCATAAGCGCGTTCAACTGCTTGCACGTGAGGAGCGACCGCTCCTCGGTCTTGATGTTGTTTTGCAGAGAGAAGGCCCTCTCGCAGTCGACAGACCCGTGCGCCAAAGTCGCAGCGATCTTGATGAGCGTGAGGATCTTGGGGTGGGACTTTTGCATGTGCGAGTTGCTGCACACGACCTTGAGGATCTCCGTCGCGCCGACGCCGCGGAAGCTGCCGATGGCAAAGTACTTGTAGTGGTTGTACTCCATCACGAGCTCGGAGGAGGAGGCGTCCGGCAGGTAGGTCTTGCCGAGCGCGACGATCTCGTGCACGCCAAAGGTCTGGATGTGCGCCGCCTTGGCGATCTCGTCTGGGTACAGCATGGCGAGCGCCCGTACCGTGGAGTGCGTCTCTTCTGGGAAGCGCTCTTCGAGATGAGCAACAAGGTGCTGTACGTATTCGCCCCCGGCGCGAAAGGTCGCCGCCACCTCGTCCTCGTCCTCGGACTGCACGTTGCCCCGAGGCGCTCGTTGAGCTCGAGGAGTGCCGGTGTCGAGACGGTGTCGAGCGTCAAAGTGGTAAGAAGGTGTAGCGCAGCTGCAGGACGGTCGCGGCGACGATGCCTCCAACGCTCACGATGTGCATGTCGTCGGCCTGCAGCGCCGTGCTGAGCATGTTGAGGATGCCGCTCACGTCCGACATGAGCGCGATCCAGACGTGGTAGGCCACGCAGCGCAAGTAGCTGTAGTACTTGGCGGCGGCGACGGAGCTCGTGTCGTCCGCGAGGACCTCGGCCACGGACTGGGCGAGGCGGTGCATGTTGTGCAACGACTGCCCGCGCGAGAGCCAGCGCGTGAACCCGCCGAGGAGCAGCTTGAGGTGCGGGGCCCCGAGCTTGTCCATGGCCGCGCTGAGCAGCTCCTTGCGCGGGAGTGACCTCTTGAAGTAGTTGTAGATGCCCGCGACGACGAGCATGCGCTCCTCCTCGTACTCGCTCTCAGCGTCTTCTGCCGCAAGAGCAGCACGGTGCGCTGGGCAATGTGCCGAAACCAAACGTGGAACTACTGACTTGAGGCGGGCGGCGACGCCCGTGTTGCAGCCGTCATGACGGATGCACCGTCACTCGCGAAGCGATGAGGTCCTCGATGTCGAGGCCGCGGCCATCGAGCAGCTCAATGATGGCGTCGAAGACGGCCTTGGCGCTGCCGCTCGAGAGGGAGACGACGCCGAGCATGCGGATGCAAATGGCGTTGCAGTATACGTAGCGGCCCATGACGACGGCGTTCTTGCTAGATGCCACGTCCGTGCTCTCGTCGCAGCTGATCGAGAAGAACTTGGCCTCGCGCATCTCGTGCACGGTCTTCTCCAAGATGGACGTGCTGCAGATCTCCACCATGTCGACTGCGCTGTCGCGCGAGCAGTATGAGCCGTAGGTGCCGCTGGCAGTGGAGAAGGCCTGCTTCCTCGCATACGAGTTGATGCTGGTCTGCACGAGGCCGCAGATGTGCTCCATCATCGAGTAGGGCAGACTGTGCTTGGCAATGAAGTAGCCGCACCGCAGCGCGTGCGAATGCCAGAGCGTGTAGTCGGCGGCGCCCGACTCGCCGGCCGCCGCGCCCATGCTCTTCTGCTCCTGCTCGCCGCTGCGCTGGAAGGCCAACTCCAAGGCCGACTTCGCTCGGAGCGTCTCGGCGGCCTTGAGGTGGCCGATGCTGTCGCCGTGGTCGACGATGCGGTCGAGGGAAAACTTGCCCGAGACGCCCGGGGTATATCCTTTGTTGCCCTTGTGGAAGATGCACGACCTCGGCCCGGCGGCAGAGCACGTGGTGCAGAAGAAGGCGCTTTTCTCCTCATCGTACATGAGCACAGGCGGCCGAGGAACCAGCGCTCGAGGACGATAGGCTTGCTCTTGGTGGTGGGGGTGCTGCTCATTTTTGAATCTGTGTGTGATGTTATGAGCTATTATCGTTAGCAGTAAAGTGTATTTATTTGCAGGAGGTATAGAGTAGCTACGGCAGAGGCAAGTGGGTAGACGCGAGATATGTGCGCCAACCGCGCGAGTACGGCACCGGAATAGGCGGGAATCGAAGTCACGATTTGCGGAAGTCTTCCCAGGAATCACCGCAAATTGCGGAAATTTGTGCGGAAGAGGGTCACAGAAACTACCGCGAAATGCGGTCGAAAACAGCATGTTTGCGGAAATTGGTGCGCAAATCGCAACCCTGATTGCGGGACTAAACATCTCTTGATGCGCCGCGGATTACGGGATCCAGGATATGGTCCGGCCCACCGTAATACCACGACCGAGTCGTTATGTGGCATTGCTCCGACATGTAGTACAGTGCGTGCATTCTCTCTGGTTCTTTCGGTAAAGTCACGTTGATAGAAAAAATAATAAAAGAAGACACGACGTTTCGGTCTTCAGGTGAGAAAAACAAGCTGCTGTTGTGGCTTTATATAGGCACGGGGGGGGGGGGTGAAGGAGTTTGTCGAGTCGTGGCTATAAGAGTTCACGGTGGAGAGGGGGGAGGGTTTGTGGCGTGCAGGGACGCGTGGGGCTGGAGAAATGAGCAAGTAAATGAACTTGAATTAGTAATGGGACACCAAGACACACGGGTGGGTGAGTGAAAATCATAGCAGTTAAAACTTGACTCGATTGATCACATCCTTCCAATGATTGCTCAATTTAAATCCATCTTCTCGATGAAAGCTTTGTCTGTGTTTGTATATCTGGATGGCTTCATGAACAAATCTCTGATGGTGGCCCGAGGGTTTGAAGAGCACCTTGGTCTCGGAGAAAATGTCACGTGTGCCCACAGCGTTGAAACAATGATCCGTCACCGCCGAGGTGTTGCTTCTGCCGTGTTTGAAATTCACAAACCCGGTCTGAGCACGTCGCTTCGTTTCACAAAGTAACTCCTCGCATCTGAGGCGNCCAGGCGGCGTGTGAGCTGTGTGAGTGAGTGAGCTGTGTGTGTGAGTGTGAGAGCTGTGTGTGAGAGCTGTGTGTGTGAGTGAGCTGTGTGTGTGTGAGCTGTGTGTGTGAGAGCTGTGTGTGTGAGAGCGTGTGTGTGTGAGCTGTGTGTGTGAGTGAGCTGTGTGTGTGAGTGAGCNGTGTGTGAGTGAGTGAGCTGTGTGTATGTGAGTGTGTGTGTGTGAGTGAGCCGTGTGTGTGTGAGTGAGCTGTGTGTGAGTGAGCTGTGTGTGTGAGTGAGCTGTGTGTGTGGGTGAGCTGTGTGTGTGCAGTGTGAGCGTGTGTGTGTGAGAGCTGTGTGTGTGAGCTGTGTGTGTGAGCTGTGTGTGTGTGAGAGTGAGCTGTGTGTGTGAGTGAGCTGTGTGTGTGAGTGTGTGTGTGTGAGTGAGCTGTGTGTGTGAGTGAGCTGTGTGTGAGTGAGCTGTGTGTGTGAGTGAGCTGTGTGTGTGTGAGCTGTGTGTGTGAGAGCTGTGTGTGAGAGCTGTGTGAGTGTGAGNGTGTGTGTGAGAGCTGTGTGAGTGTGAGTGAGCTGTGTGTGTGTGCTGTGTGTGTGTGAGGTGTGTGTGTGTGAGTGATGTGTGTGAGTGAGCTGTGTGTGTGAGTGAGCTGTGTGTGTGAGTTGTGTGTGTGTGAGTGAGCTGTGTGTGTGTGAGGTGTGTGAGNGAGCTGTGTGTGTGTGAGTGAGTGAGTGTGAGTGAGCNGTGTGTGTGAGAGCTGTGTGTGTGTGAGCTGTGTGTGTGTGTGGTGAGTGTGTGTCAGTGTGAGCTGTGTGTGTGAGTGAGCTGTGTGTGTGAGTGAGCTGTGTGTGTGAGTGAGCTGTGTNTGTGTGTAGTGTGTGTGTGTGAGTGAGCTGTGTGTGTGTGAGTGAGCTGTGTGTGTGAATGAGCTGTGTGTGTGAGTGAGCNGTGTNTGTGAGTGAGTGTGAGTGAGCTGTGTGTGTGTGAGTGAGTGAGCTGTGTGTGTGTGTAAGAGNTGTGTGTGTGTGAGTGAGCTGTGTGTGTGAGTGAGGTGTGTGAGTGAGCTGTGTGTGTGGGTGAGCTGTGTATGAGTGAGCTGTGTGTGTGAGTGAGCTGTGTGAGTGAGCTGTGTGTGTGAGTGAGCTGTGTGTGAGTGGAGTGAGTGAGTGAGTGTGTGTGTGTGAGTGAGCTGTGTGTGTGTGGAGCTGTGTGTGTGAGTGAGTGTGAGTGAGCTGTGTGTGTGAGTCTGTGTGTGAGTGAGCTGTGTGTGTGAGTGAGCTGTGTGTGTGTGAGTGAGTGTGTGTGAGTGAGCTGTGTGTGAGCTGTGTGTGTGAGTGAGTGTGTGTGAGTGAGCTGTGTGTGTGTGAGTGAGCTGTGTGTGTGGGTGAGCTGTGTCAGAGTGAGTGAGCTGTGTGTGTGGGTGAGCTGTGTGTGAGCTNCGTGTANTGAGTGAGCTGTGTGTGTGAGTGAGCTGTGTGAGTGAGTGAGCTGTGTGTGTGAGTGAGCTGTGTGTGTGTGAGTGAGCTGTGTGTGTGTGAGTGAGTGAGCTGTGTGTGTGTAAGTGAGNTGTGTGTGTGTGAGTGAGTGTGTGTGAGTGAGCTGTGTGTGAGTGAGCTGTGTGTGTGGTGAGCTGTGTGTNATGAGTGAGCTGTGTGTGTGTGAATGAGTGTGTGTANTGAGTGTGCNTGTGTGTGTGTGAGTGAGCNGTGTGTGGGTGAGCTGTGTGAGTGTCAGGGTGAGTGAGTGTGAGCTGTGTGTGTGAGTGAGTGTGAGTGAGTGAGCTGAGTGTGTGTGTCAGTGTGAGTGTGAGCTGTGTGTGTGTGAGTGACCGTGTGTCAGTGTGGGTGGCTGTGTATGAGTGAGCTGTGTGTGTAGAGNGTGAGCTGTGTGTGTGTGGTGTGTGTGTGTGTGAGTGAGCTGTGTGTGTGAGTGAGCTGTGTGTGTGAGTGAGCTGTGTGTGTGGGTGAGCTGCGTGTGAGTGAGTGAGCTGTGTGTAGTGAATGAGTGTGTGTGTGTGAGTGAGCTGTGTGTGTGAGTGAGCTGTGTGTGTGAGTGAGCTGTGTGTGCGAGTGTTGAAACTGAAACTGCTGCCGCAGACACAACTCAGCTTATAGACACTAGGACATTGCATGTCCGGAATCGAATCCTTCACCGATGGGATAAGATCACGGATTTTGTGTACTGTATTGAACCGAACTTGGATCTTGTGTTTGTTCAAGATTGTGGCAATCCTTTTGGTAACCCCTGCTATGTATGGTAAGGTAATGGTTTTTATTGGGTCCTCAGATGGTTCTCTATCCATGGTTGGGGATGCAGCTTTGCGGATTGTGCGGTCAGAATATCCATTCCTCCTGAGAGCCTGGCATACGTGTTCAAGCTCACTGGCTAGGTGGTGCTGGTCAGAGATACAACGGGCCCTATGGTGTAATGTTTTGATTAGGGAATTTTTCTGGGCTGGATGGTGGTGGGAGTCAGGCTTTATATAGGAATCCGTGTGGGTGGCTTTCCTATAGACAGAGTTTCCCAACGAGCCATCAGGTCTCTAGTCGATCTAAACATCTAGGAATGGTAGCTTGCCATCATTTTCCACTTCCATGATGAATTTGATAGATGGGTATATGGAATTGATGTGGTTGAGAAATTGGTATAGTGCCATCCGGCCATGTGGCCAAATGACGAACGTGTCACCTATGTATCTCTTCCACAAGGACGGATGTCGGGTGGATGTCTGGATGGCATCTGCCTCAAATTTCTCCATGAGAATGTTTGCTACCCCTAGGAAGAGCCATTGGGGTACCTTCATTATGTTTGTAGAAAGTACCATTCCAGGTGAAGTAAGTGTTGGTAAGGCAGTGCCTTACCAACGAAGGTACATCAGGATCCAATCCCTGTTGGACTAGGTCTTCAATGATTGCGATAGTATCAGGTACCTTGGTGAAGAGGGAGACTACATCGAAACTGACAAGCAAATCCTCCGGGTAGGCTGTAAGGTGAAGACATTTTACGTTTAATCCCGTTCCCATATATGGGGCACTAAATTCTTTTCATTCTAATAAAAGATCTATTGTTTTTGGGCGTGAAAATAAAAGTTCTCCATGTCTAATACTGCAGTTTATTTTTTATTACTGATTAAAGTCGGCAATATTTCTTTCCTCGCCTAATCATATTTTGATCATCAGTGATGAGGCTTCGCGGAACAATCGTCACGTGCTTCCCGCTAGACCAATAAGGTGGCCGCTTTTTTGGGACGAGAGGTAAACATTAGTCCAAGATGTCTGCGCCCTTGTTGTCAATATCGAGTAGTGAAGAGGAGGAAATTACGGCCAGACCTCCTTCAAAAGTCCGTAAAAAGTATTTTAAACAATGCTACATGCATCTCACGTCCATAAAGAAAGAAGAAACAAAGGATTTTACACGCACACGGTGGGATACATTCAGAAACTGCGTCAAACGGTGGCTTTTTTTGCAAGGTGAGAATCGGAGAATAGCAGAAACATACAAATATTGTCTAGAAATCGAGTTTGACAATGTTCCGAAGACGCTGGGTTTCACTCCACTTGCTACAGGCGTTTAATTGACAAAAAGCGCTTGGATGCGGCCGAGAAAAGGGCCACACCGCGTCCTGAACCTCAAGATCAAAGCCAGTCTGTGCCATCGGGTAGTAACGTTAGTATCGCTGCAGTTGATTGTCCCGCAAAAAAACTTAGGTCCAGGATTGGCCTGCCTGTAGCTTGTGCTGGTCCTGTGCTTTCTGCCTTGTGCATAATTTGTAAGAAAACGGACAAGTACATTACTGTGGGAGGCAAACGCCAGAAGGACCATCTTTCACAGGCAGAAACGTTGTCAGCAGGTAGGTAAAAACAAAGCACACACACAAACACACGTTTGAACTTTTATTCCCTTATGCTGGGTACCATGGCTAACTTTCAATTACAATTACATAATTTATGTAATGTTTATTTTACAGTCAGAGACAGATTTGCATTGTTTTGCATACAGCTATAGACAGAACACTCAATATTGTTTAACTCTTAACACAGTTTTTTATTAGTTGAATTATTTATTTATTTATTTACAGGCAATTTGCTGAAAGCTGCTGAGATGAAGGAAGACACTAGCATTCTTGTGCATATTCGAGACAAAGACTGTTTGTCTCTGGAGGTGCGATACCACAAGTCCTGTTATAGACAGTACACCAGGTTCTTGACAAAGTCTAGTGCATCAGTTACTGTGACCTCAGAAGAACAGTGAGTTAGCAATATTTTCTATTAATAAATATTAATTAATAATTCCCTCACATTTTCACATTTCAAAAGTAGGAGGTTGGCCCGTGATTTCTCCCAGCTGGTGTTTCACTCCCCCAAGAAGCGCAACATAAGTGAGATGGTTTTTGTTCAGACATTGTCTGCAGATAAGCTGATAGGCTACCTCATCCATCAGGTACAGAAACAACAGAGTCAACTGAGGTAACTAGCGAAAGTGACTGAAAACAGGGCTAGTGCAAAAGCTGGTCCACAAAGACCAAGTTCAATGGCCTCCATCAATACTGCAGAGGACACGAGGACACTTTACAGTGCAGCATTAATATTAAAGATGCATCTGTGTGACTCTCCCGGTATGAAATGCCTGTGGCCACCCACATCAGATTACCTAAATGTGAGCGAGGCAAAATCTGTCATTCCAATTGAACTGTACAATCTGATTTCCTGGATTATTGGTGCAACTGAGGACCCAACACTGGCCCATTATGTTGACATTCCAGATTTGAACCTAAAAGTGATATCTATCTGTCAAGATATTGTGTATCTTGCATCTAAGGGTCGGAGGCAGACCCCTAAATCATTGTGTCTTGTCTAACGGTTCGCCATTTAACAGGTTCATCACAAATTGTGTCACTTCTAAATAGACTAGGACATTGTGCAGCATGGGACACAGTTGTCAGTCTAGACACTAGCCTTGCCCAACTTCAACTAGTAGAGGCAGAGACAAAATACCAAAGGGATGCTCAAAGAAGGTTCCTACAGTACTTGTGTGGGACAATATTGACTTTGGGGAGAAGACACTGTCAGGTCATGGAACTACCCACCACACAAATGGGATTATGCTGCAAAGTTCTGTAGTTGAACCTGTGTCAACAACAAACAGACAACCACTACAGAAGGGAAAACCTCATTGAAAGTACCCCCTAGCATCCCTGTCGAACAGTACCATCAGTCTAATAGACAAGGACCACAGAACTTGTTTAATCAGGAAAGTGTTCCATTTCAGGCGGACACATACAAATTGAACACGGTGTCTGCTGTACAAACTGAACTGACATATGTTTTTGTAAAGTCCATAGATGCTGAAAGATGCACAATACCAAGCTGGACAGGTTTACATACATTACTTCAAGGTGATGGCACTCTGCAAAAGTCAGCACTGTATTATCTTCCAGTCATTGAGGCTTCACCGACAGAGATGTCAACAGTAAACACAATTCTGAAGCGAAGTGTCCACATTTATAATCAGCTAGAACTGGACCATATAGTGTTAGTTTTTGACAAAGCTATATATGCCAAAGCTCAGCAAATCCGTTGGAAAGATGATGACTTTACTCAGCGTAAAGTGATTAGACTCAGTGAATTTCACACATGCATGTCCTACCTGAGCATTCTAGGAAAAAGGTTTGGAGATGCAGGACTGCAAGACATACTCATTGAGTCCAAAGTTGTTGCCCAGGATCCATCAATGGAGTGATCAGTGGTCATCATTACAACCGCAGCATGAGGGCACACAACTTCTGTATGAGAGTCTGCAACGCATGAGACTTCTCACATTCTTAGATTCTCTGCCACAAGAGGAGAGATATGAGTGTCTGGATGTCATCAATGAGATCAAATGGGCATTCCCGGACAGAACAATGGTTGTTTTGTGTGCAATGAGATATTTGACAAAATGTGTTCGAAATATGAAGACTTTGTTAAAAGAAGAAGTGCAGAAAACCCAACGTTTGCCTTCTGAGTTCATACATCGACATGGTACAGATACTCTTTCTATTTGGGAGAGCAACACGAGAATCGGATTGGCAGCTTCACCTGTCAACAGTGCGCTTGATGATGCATGGTTTTTTGCGTACGATCGTGTAAATTATGCTAGGTATTTATCTTTTACTGGCTGGAAATGATCAATTTGCCCCTCACACATCCTTCTTGCGACAGTGAGCTCAGTATTAAAGGCCAGTGGACTGTCCAACGTCAAAGTGTCCATGATTTGCCTCGATTGCTTGTGACCAGGCCATTGAGAAAACATGCAACAGAGATTTCAAGACAAAGGGTGGCTGGACAGGGTTAACACAGAATCGGGCTGCAGTATATCGCTGGATATTGTCACAACATGAAAGGGCTGCCATAGCAAGACAATGTTAGGCAATGGCAGGTAAATTCCCGATATAAGGAAACGAAAGACCTTGACAGCACACGAATTCATGCTGATGAAAGGGCTGTGACCAGAATAATTTCCACCCTGGATTTCATGCTGAATCCTTTTGACACACACCAAGATGGCATTGTGTGTCTTAGCTCTGGGACAGTAGCAGCTGAAGAAATCATGTGGGATTTGCTCGCAGCTCCGGAAAAGGGGGAAAATGCTGTCAAAGAGTTTATGGACCAAAGACTGTTATCACCATCAGTTGACATATTTGCTCCCATCAAATACAAAAAAACTGAAGACCTATAGTGACCAAGCAAAGACAAAGAAGAAATCTGCAGCAGGCAAGGAAGTGATTCTACGTGCCGACAAGAAACTATTCTCCAGATTACTCGTCATAGGTTAAAGTAGAAAATTTGACCTGCGGGAAATTCTGTCTTACTCCTTGGGAACTGTGTCATATCCTTTAGCCAGTGCTGATGGTTCACTTGCTAAAACAAACAAATCAGCTCTTTTGGATTTATTGGAAACCAAAGGTGGAGACTTTAGTTGACAAAGTTCCGACAGATGGAGCTATTCTCTTTGATGGCATGGCAGTCATTCAAGCCATTCGGTCAATACTAAGTACCTTTGGAGAGCTTGCAGAGACCATACTGCAGTACATAGTCAAACTTGCTCTGAAACACAACTGTACACGGATAGACTTTGTGATTGACCAGTATCCGAAAATGAGTATTAACAACCTAGAAAGGTCACGTAGAGCTGGTGGTACACAACTGGTGAAAATTTATGGACGGGATCAGAAGACACCAACACAATGGAAAAAGTTTCTATCAGATGGAATAAACAAAGAAGCACTGGCAGAATTCCTCTATGTTGTGTGGCGAGAGACTGATCTTACCACTGTGGGAAAGGACTTAAGCTTGTACATAGCACATGGAGACCTGTGTCACTGCGTGACTGTAATGGAGGGTTTACATACTCTCAGTGCTGTTGAAGATCTGACATGTGATCATGAGGAATGTGACACCAGGGTGTTTTTACATGCACAACATGCTGCACAGGAACATCAAACTGTAGTCATCAAAAGCCCTGATACTGATGTGGCAGTGATTGCTTTAAGTCTGCAGCCAGATTTACCATGTAGGTTTATTTTTTCACGGTGGTTGGCAACAAAACAAGGCTCATTGACTTAGCTAAGGTGTCGTCAGCTCTTGGCACAAGTGTCTGTTCGGCACTTATTGGGATCCATACCTTCTCAGGTTGTGACTCTACAAGTGCCTTTTATGGCAAAGGCAAAAGAAAGGCATTTTCTGTTGCTTGTGAGAAAGAGGAATATCTAACTGCTTTTACAAATCTGGGTAGCAGTTTTAACCTAGACCAGTCTACCTTTGAGCTACTTTGCACATATGTGTGCCACCTGTATGGCCAGTCAGCTTTTCCAGAACTATCCATGCCCCGACAAGTGACGCCCTGTACCAACACTGCAAAAGGGGCAAACTACCAAGCAGCCATAATGAGACATTCTCTGAAAGGTATAATGTGTGCCCCTTCACCCGTTGGCAATGGATGGCACCTCGAGGATGGTGAGTTAACAGTGACCTGGATGACTAGAAATCCTGCCCTGAAAGTGTGTTGCAGGCAGTCCAATGCAGTTGCAAGCATAGCAAATGTGAGACTGTATGTCTGCAAGACTGTCTTGTACTGATTTATGTCAGTGCCAAAATTGTGCAAATGTTTCACAGGAAACAGAAGAAAGACCTACATGGGATGATGGCTCTGATAGTGATAGGGATGATACCGATGAGTGAATATGCGCTGTATTATAATTTAAGGTGATTTTGAACTGTAAAGAATCTGTGGTAGAATTGTAAAAACAAATTGGCAGCATTCCAAAACAAGGGGACAGTGTAGCATTTCGAGTCATTTCAGCCAACTTGGGCCAAAGTGTGCTTATATTTGTATATTTTTGTGATTACACAGTACCTACTGAAAATTTGATGTACAAAACATCACAGTTTTGCTAAATTTAAAATGTTTATGTTTAATTTTGCTTAGTGCCAATCTGTGAAGTTGAAGCATATTTTCTACAAATGTGCCATATTTCATGGTCTACATTCACACTTGAGTATATAATGCAGCAAAACCTGTCTCAAGTGTTTAGGTACATGTATAAGTGTCAGTTTGAGAGATATTTGGTGTTGCTAAAATGTATATAAATAAAGTTACAAACAAAACCAGCAGCATAAGATTTTCGTTTTTTCCAATTCACAATTATATACATTTATGGATTTTAAAAAAACTGCAGGGTATTTTGCGGAGAACTTTTAACATAAAGTCGAAAATGGTTTTGTCTATGAAAATTTCATTTAAAAAGTAGTTCCCAGGTGTGGGAACGAAAATAATTTTTTGCCACTTTTTCCTAGTTCACCTTACGGCCTAGGGGACAGTGATATGTCCTTGATTAGTGAAACCATGTGGGCCGAATTAAGTAGAGCTGAGGCGGTCTTCCGTGAAGGGAAGCAGTCTCAGACAGAAATCGTGCCAGTCTGTAAGTGGGTGAGTTAATGGTGGATACGATAGGACGGAGTGGAGTACCCTCTTTATGGATTTTTGGAAGGCCGTAAAATCTGGGATGGTCGAATTACTGATGATTTTGTTGGTTTTAGTAGCAAAGCTATTGGTAGGAACTCCTACAGCCACGAATTGACAAAACTCCCCCCCCCTCCCGTGCCTATATAAAGCCACAACAGCACATCATTTTTCTCAACTGATGACGGACACTTGTGTTGCGACTGAAACGTTGTGTTTTCTTTTATAATTTTTTCTATTTACGTGACTTTACCGAAAGAACCAGAGAGTATGGATTCCTGCAGTCACGAAAGCTTCAAATCAAGTGCGTGCATTGTATATTTTTTAGTGTTTACAGTACCAGCTCGCGGCACCGAGGGCAGCTGCCTCCTCATACTGCCTCCCAACTACAACAACAGCAGCCGCCATTCGCCACAAAGTGGCTGTAACGTCACCACGGCACTTGTGCCAGGCTATGTGCACTTTAAGCCCACCGTGAAGTGTCGATCGCCTGCTGGGAGGTGAAGAGGCAGACCCAGGTGCCACGAGTTGACTGAGATGACCGGCCGATGCACCACCTGGGCCCCCAACTTTGCCAACTTGCTGTGTTTTATCCGCCTGGCGCTTCGCTCGTTGTTGTGAGCATCGCTCCGCCCTCCGTTGTTGTTGGAGGGTGACTGCCTCCAACTGCCCAGTAGCGTCCTTCACGAGCCTCCTCCACGTCCTCCTGTACAACATCACTCCATCTCTTCTCTAGCCCGTGCCGTGCCCGCTTAGCCCCTCGATCCGGCCGAACAAAAGCTGTTTAAGCATGCGGTGGCTGGGCATGCGGGCTACATGACCCAGCCAATGCAACCTTGCCTGCCGGAGGAGTTCACCAATGGGACTTTGTCCACATCTTTCAAGGATTTGTGAGCTCCTCACAATCCCGCCTGGTTAAACCCAGGATGGATCCTAGGCAGGCCAGCCTAAATGCTTCTAACCGGCGAAGATGTTCCATTAGGGGGATCCACATTTCGCAAGCGTAGAGAAAGGAGGGAATGACCGTGTCCGAGAAGACCTGAAGCTTCTTGCGGAGTGATAGACCAGGTAGCTTCCACACAGCGTTACGCAACCGATGAAAAGATAATGCCGCTCGACTGATTCAGTGAGACCTCTGCTGTTACACCGGAGCCGGTCATGAGCACACTGCCCAGGTATGAGAAACTCTCCACTTTTTCCACAACTGCCCCATCACCGATTGGGAGTTGTGGGGGTGGAGTGCCCGATGGTACAAAATACCCAGGCAGGTGCTTCGTTTTGGTGGGACTGATGGTAAGGACCCACCTCTTAGTGGCACACTCCAGTTTCAGCAGCAGCGCCTCCAACTCCTCTGAGTGAGCCGCAATTACCAGGTCATCGGCATACATAATGTAGTTAACCAATAAGGAGCCATCCCTTGACCGCACCTGGGCATCGATCAGCCTCCCATTGTAACTGTACCAGATGGAAATTCCTCCGATACAGCTACTGAAGGCTTCATGAACTACGTGGTCGAAATAGATGTTAAATAATGTTGGAGCCAGAGGACATCCCTGTCGCACCCCAAAGTTGAGCAAGGAATTGCTCCGACTCCCGGCCACGTAGTTTTACCTGGGCCCGCTCAGCATCATGAAGATCCTTAATGATCGTGAGCAGCGGGTCAGGGAGCACGAAGAACAACCCAGAGCCCAGGCTTACTGATGGTATCATAGGCCTTGACCAGGTCAATAAGCAGAGATGTAGGTCTTGTTGGAATTCCCTACACCTCTGCTATAGCAAACGGACAGAAAATATGGCATCTGTGCAGGACCGCCCTTTCCTGAAACCACATTGGGGCTCCACAAGCCTCTCCTCAGCGGGCCTGGCAAGGCGGTGTTGAATATCCTTGCCAGGACCTTTCCCGGCACACTGTGGAGTGAGATTCCCCTGTAGTTGTTACAGTCTGTGCGGTCTCCCTTCCTAAAGATGGGGACCACCAGGGCATCCTTCCAGTCCTGCGGAACCTATCCAGTGCTGCAGACTGCTGTTATGATGTCATGTAGGCAGTCTGTGCACAAACGCCACCCTCTCTTAGCATTTAGCTTGGGAGATCATCTTTGCCCGGTGCCTTTCCTAGTCTCAGACTCTGGATCACCTTCAGTACTTCCTCAACAGATGGCACCTCATACAGCCACTTACAGGGGGTGACTTCTTCCAATATTTGAGGCAACGCAGCCTCAGCAGGGTCATCCCCACTTTGTCCCACGATTTTACCATGTGGAGGGATTTCCCCTCCCCAGGACTTCACAGAAATGCTAACCAACTAGGCATTGAAGTCACCCAACAAGATTACTTTATCCCGATGGGCCACTTTAGCCAGCACCTGTGACAGAAGGTCATAGAAAGCATCTGACTCATCGGCCTAGCCTGCATCCCTCCATGGATGTTCATCTTCGGTGGGGGCATAAGTAACCACGACCACCACTCCTCAACATCTGGTTGGCCATCCATAGTGGCTTTTTGTTGTTTCTGGAGGAGCCCGAGGGTAAAGATTCAATCTCCTGGCTCCGCCAAATGGGGTTTGGCCAGGAGACGTCATAGACGCCTGTCCCCCCGGGGCCTCTGGCACAAGCTTGTTAATTAAAATTTTCGGTTGTAGTCTAGTGGTAGTTTGATTGAAGGTGGAGGGTTACCGGCCCCTTGCACCCATCCAGAGCCCCATTTAGCTGCTGTGGTGGTCACAGACGCCATGAGGGAAAAGCCAATCGGAATTGGCCCTCCCCCCACAGCACTGTCCACGACAGCGTTGCCCGTCCGGCACCACGTGCCATTTAGACTCTGTCTTATCGACAGACATGTTCTTCACCTGAGGACGGCTGCTTGCGTTGTGGCCGAAACGTCGTGAGAATTATTTTATTATGTTTTATTTTATAATTTTATTACTTCCCTTCTACGTGACTTTACCGAAAGAACCAAGAAGAAGAGGTAGGGGGTTGTTTACTGGACATAGACATACACACACGCTGGCACACACACACATAACTATTAGACACACACACAAAAATTACACACATGCATTCTCGTCGTTTATTGATTGATAGATTGTGTAACCCTGCACAATCTGCAGCGTAGCGGCAGCTCTCGAAGGCAGACAAGTGCGACGATGCGGACTGTGGTAGGGTTGTGGATGTTCCCGGGGCTCCTCTCCTGGCTCGTCAGCCCAGGTGTCTGCCCCAGCCTCAGGTGAGGGAGGGGCTGCGCACCACCTCCACATCACCTGTGTGCTCAGCTGGCTGTGCTGGCTGGCTATGCGAACTGTCCTAGCTGTGTTGGCTGTTCTGGCTGACCTGTCTGTGTTGGCTGTACCGACGGTGTTGACTGTACTTTCTGTGTTAGCTCTACTGGCTGTACTGGCTTTGTTAGCTGTGTTCGCTGCTTTTGGCTGTCCTGGCTCTAATGGCTGTGCTGGCTGTTGGGTGTGGTGGCTGTCCTGGCTCTACTCGCTGTACTGGCTGAATTAGCTGTACTGGCTGTACTGCCTGTGTTGCCTGTGTTGCCTGTGCTGGATGTGTTGGATGTACTGGATGTACTGGATGTGCTGGATGTGCTGGATGTGTTGCCTGTGCTGGTTGTACTGGATGTGGTGGATGTACTGGATGTGGTGGATGTGCTGGATGTGCTGGATGTGCTGGTTGTACTGGATGTACTGGATGTGCTGGTTGTGCTGGATGTGTTGCCTGTGCTGGATGTGCTGGATGTGGTGGATGTGCTGGATGTGTTGCCTGTACTGGATGTGCTGGATGTGCTGGTTGTGCTGGATGTGCTGGTTGTGCTGGATGTGCTGGATGTGCTGGATGTGCTGGATGTGCTGGATGTGCTGGATGTGCTGGATGTGTTGCCTGTACTGGATGTGCTGGATGTGCTGGTTGTACTGGATGTACTGGATGTGCTGGATGTGCTGGTTGTGCTGGATGTACTGGATGTGCTGGATGTGCTGGACGTGCTGGATGTGCTGGACGTGCTGGATGTGCTGGATGTGGTGGATGTCCTGGATGTCCTGGATGTGCTGGATGTGCTGGTTGTGCTGGATGTGCTGGATGTGCTGGATGTGCTGGTTGTGCTGGTTGTGCTGGATGTGCTGGATGTGCTGGATGTGCTGGTTGTGCTGGATGTGCTGGATGTGCTGGATGTGCTGGATGTGCTGGTTGTGCTGGATGTGCTGGTTGTGCTGGATGTGCTGGATGTGCTGGATGTGCTGGATGTGCTGGACGTGCTGGATGTGCTGGATGTGCTGAATGTGCTGAATGTGCTGGATGTGCTGGATGTGCTGGATGTGCTGGATGTGCTGGACGTTGTGAAACTCCCTTTCTCGCCGTGGGCGTCGGGGAGGAGCCGTACCCTGGCTTGCCAGGAGGCGGCGGTACAGAAAAAAGTGTGGACTAATCTCCACCTGCTCCATTTGTGTGGGACACAGTTTCCTTGATTCTTGGTTCTTTCGGTAGTCACGTGGATAGAAAACAAAACAAAATTTGAAATACAAAATTTAAATAATAAAATAAGAAATTGAAAATAATAAATTCAAAAAACCCACAACAAAAATATTTCTTTAACTTAAAAATAAATTGAAAATAATAAAAGCAAAAAATCCACGACGTTTCGGTCGCAACACAAGAGGGACAAGCCCCCAAATGCAACTGCTGATAAGGGTTCCAAAGTGAGTGGGCGGTTGAAAGAGATGCGCAGCAAGCAACACGCTAATGCAGGAGAAAAACAATGGGGAGTCGGGAGGAGGAGGAGAGCTTGTGCAGCGCAAACCGCATGGGCGGGCAGCCAGTCAGCCAGCGCCAATGTAGGAGCAGACAATGGGGGGAGGGGCAGAGACAGGGGGAGAGAGAAGGGGAGCAGGGAGAGGGGGGTAGAGATGGGGGGGGGGGCATTGCACCTCGCTACACACATCCACACTGTTGATGGCAGAGGTTGACAAGAAAAACAAATCAAGGCATGACCCAAAGTGGTTGATGACATCTTTCCAATGATTGCTGAGTTTAAAACCGTCGTCTCGGTTGAAATTGTGTCTGTATTAATGGATGGCTTCGTGAACGAATCTTTGTTGATAGCCAGTAGGCTTGCAAAGTACCATTGTCTTAGATAAATAAATTTCGTGTGAGCCAGCCACATTAAAACAATGATCAGCCACGGCAGAAGTATTGATCCTACCATGTTTCAGATCTACCATATGTTCACGAACACGGTCCAAGACATGTCGTTTAGTTTCCCCAATGTAACTGCTGCCGCAGATACAGCTTAGTTTGTAGACGCTGGGATATTGCATGTCAGGAATCTTGTCCTTCACAGATGGGATCAGGTCACAATTTTATGCATTGTGTTCAATCGGACCTGGATCTTGTGTTTGTTCAAGATTTTGGAAATCTTTTTGGTTATACCTGCTATGTAAGGTAAGGTGATGGTTTTAATTGGATCTTCAGATGGCTACTTCCTCACGGTTGGGGTGATGGCTTTGCGGATTGTGTAGTCAACAGTGTTTCCCCTCTATACGCTTCGGGTTTTCTCTGGGTGCTCCGGTTTCCCCCCCCTCCACACACATAAACTCTCATTAATTGGTCGATAACATCTTCCTATATAAGAGGACCGCAGAGCTTGGTCAGTTGTTGGTAGTGCCGGCTCCTCTCCACATTGTGGCTTCTGCTGCTCCTGCCTTCCTGCTCCTCGTCCGTGGTTGCTGTTCCACGCGTCCCCGAGGAGTCGCCCCCCCCCCCCTCTTTCGGAGAGCAAAGAGCGAACTCTGCGCGCGTTACGAGTTCACCATTGTTATTTCGGGCTTGATTTCTGTCTCGATGTTAGAGCTGGGATTGCGTGGAGCCCCCTGGCGCAGTTGCACCGCCTGCACGCTCGCATCGCTGCCATCGCCTTCAGTCGGGTGATTGATGATGATGATGATTGGGGGCGCCACTGCTTTGGGTATCCGTTGATTTTGGACTCGATTCAGCGCACGTCTAGAATGTGGATCTTCCGCAGGGATTGCGACATTGTCCCCCAATCTTGAGTAAATATTGAATGTCCCATCGGTGTGGCACAGCGTGCCCATACGCAGGCAGCATGCAACACAGCATACCACACGCAGGCAGGGTGGCACACAGTCTGCTACACAGTGTATGTGTGGGTGAGTGTGTGGGACAGTGAGTGGGTGTGTGAGTGGGTGTGTGAGTGTGTGTGAGTGAGTGGGTCAGTGATTGGGTGTGTGAGTGAGTGGGTCAGTGATTGGGTGTGTGTGAGTGAATGGGTCAGTGAGTGAGTGTGTGAGTGTGTGCGAGTGCAGTTAGCGCCGCGCTATGAACCTGGCGACCCGGGTTCGATTCCCACTCACGGCCAACACCAGTGACGATTATCTGAACTGGTCCTGGGCTCCCCTAGATTGACTCAGCCTCAAATGAGTACCTGGTGCGATGTGTAAACATCGTCACTAGGAGACAAAGGCGGCCAGGTGTGGTGTTGGCCACCCACCCCCTCGTGTGCCGTGCCGGCCTTCATAGGTGCTCGCTAACAGCACTTGCCCCTACAGCCTGTTAAGGCTACACGGGGAATCTTTGTTTTGTGCGAGTGAGTGTGTGAGCTGAAACAATGATAATTATATTCGGGTGCGTCGTTACACGCTTGTAAACCGCGTGACTATCATTAGTTTGATCATTAGTTTGATCATTAGTTTGGCTGTATCGGGTGCTGGAGGGTCTTAGTGACACGGCCAGGTAACCCAAACATCAACTCTGAATCATGGTCACATTGGCTGCTGCATGTCGAGTTACCACATGTTGCCCATCTGTCTGTGCCCTGCAGGTCCAGCGGTCGGTGCTGGTGGCACCTCCTCCCGGTGAGTTAGCGCCCTCCCTGCCAGCTGCATGCCGTGAGAGTCACGCTCCGCATTGCGGTGGGGTGCTCGCGGCCAGCAGCGGCCGTAGCCACGACGCAAGCCGCACGATGAACGCACGAGCTGCTTGCCTGCGATTGGCTACCACTGCACGCGTGCGGAGCGTGCGCGAGCGTGCGGAGCGGTCGAGCGTAGCGGTTCGCGCGCTGCCTCGACGAAACCGGTGGTGGATCCGAGTTCTATTCCCGCTCACGACCATCACCTGTGACGATTTATCTGAACTTGTCCTGGGCCTCCTCTAGGTTGATTCAACCTCAGATGAGTACCTGGTGCGGTGTGTGTAAAACAAGAGGAGTTGGGAGACAAAGGCGGCCGGGCTAGGTGCTGGCCACCCACCGCCGGCCTTCATAGTCGCTACTCGCTCACAACACTTGCCCCAACAGCCTTGTGTGGGCTACACCGGGGGACCTTTGTATTTGCCTGCACGTGTGTGTGAAGCCGGCGTGAAGCAGTCGACGGATGGCACGGCCGTGTGCCACTTCCCGTTCGTCTACCGGAACGAGTCGCACCTCGAGTGTCTGCAGGACACGCTGGGCCTCCAGTGGTGGGCAGCACAACACACAACACACCACGCAGTACAACACACAACATACCACGCAGTACAGCACACAGCACACCACGCAGTACAACACACAACACACCACGCAGTACAGCACACAACACACCACGCAGTACAACACACAGCACACCACGCAGTACAGCACACAGCACAGCACGCAGTACAGCACATAACACACCACGCAGTACAACACACAACATACCACGCAGTACAGCACACAGCACACCATGCAGTACAACACACAACACACCACGCAGTACAGCACACAACACACCACGCAGTACAACACACAGCACACCACGCAGTACAGCACACAGCACACCACGCAGTACAGCACACAACACACCACGCAGTACAACACACAACATACCACGCAGTACAGCACACAGCACACCACGCAGTACAACACACAACACACCACGCAGTACAGCACACAACACACCACGCAGTACAGCACACAACACACCACGCAGTACAACACACAACACACCACGCAGTACAGCACACAACACACCACGCAGTACAACACACAGCACACCACGCAGTACAGCACACAACACACCACGCAGTACAACACACAGCACACCACGCAGTACAGCACACAACACACCACGCAGTACAACACACAGCACACCACGCAGTACAGCACACAACACACCACGCAGTACAGCACACAACACACCACGCAGTACAACACACAGCACACCACGCAGTACAGCACACAACACACCACGCAGCACAACACACAACACACCACGCAGTACAGCACACAACACACCACGCAGTACAGCACACAACACACCACGCAGTACAACACACAGCACACCACGCAGTACAGCACACACACACCACGCAGCACAACACACAACACACCACGCAGTACACACACAGCACACTACGCAGTACAGCACACAACACACCACGCAGTACAGCACACAACACACCACGCAGTACAACACACAGCACACCACACAGTACAGCACACAACACACCACGCAGCACAACACACAACACACCACGCAGTACAGCACACAACACACCACGCAGTACAGCACACAACACACCACGCAGTACAACACACAACACACCACGCAGTACAACACACAACACACCACGCAGTACAGCACCCACACACCACGCAGCACAACACACAACACACTACGCAGTACAGCACACAACACACCACGCAGTACAGCACCACACACCACGCAGTACAACACACAACACACCACGCAGCACAACACACACACACCACGCAGTACAGCACACAACACACCACGCAGTACAGCACACAACACACCACGCAGTACAGCACACAACACACCACGCAGTACAACACACAACACACCACGCAGTACAACACACAACACACCACGCAGTACAGCACACAACACACCACGCAGTACAACACACAACACACCACGCAGCACAACACACAACACACCACGCAGTACAGCACACAACACACCACGCAGTACAGCACCCACACACCACGCAGTACAACACACAACACACCACGCAGTACAACACACAACACACCACGCAGTACAGCACACAACACACCACGCAGTACAACACACAACACACCACGCAGTACAGCACACAACACACCACGCAGCACCCACACACCACGCAGTACAACACACAACACACCACGCAGCACCCACACACCACGCAGTACAACACACAACACACCACGCAGCACACCACGCAGTACACCACCCACACACCACGCAGTACAACACACAACACACCACGCAGTACAACACACAGCACACCACGCAGTACAGCACACAACACACCACGCAGCACCCACACACCACGCAGTACAACACACAACACACCACGCAGCACCCACACACCACGCAGTACAACACACAGCACACCACGCAGTACAACACACAACACACCACGCAGCACACCACGCAGTACAGCACCCACACACCACGCAGTACAACACACAACACACCACGCAGCACCCACACACCACGCAGTACAACACACAACACACCACGCAGCACACCACGCAGTACAGCACCCACACACCACGCAGTACAACACACAACACACCACGCAGCACAACACACAGCACACAGCACCCACACACCACGCAGTACAACACACAACACACCACGCAGCACACCACGCAGTACAGCACACCACGCAGTACAGCACACAACACACCACGCAGTACAACACACAACACACCACGCAGTACAACACACAACACACCACGCAGCACACACGCAGTACAACACACAACACACCATGCAGTACAACACACAACACACCACGCAGTACAACACACAACACACCACGCAGCACACCACGCAGTACAACACACAACACACCATGCAGTACAACACACAACACACCACGCAGTACAACACACAACACACCACGCAGCACACCACGCAGTACAGCACACAGCGCAGTACAGCACACCACACAGAACACCACACAGCACCCACATACCACGCAGCACACCACGCAGTACAGCACACAGCACACCACGCAGTACAGCACACCACACAGAACACCACACAGCACACCACACAGCACACCACGCAGTACAGCACACAGCACACCACGCAGTACAGCACACCACACAGAACACCACACAGCACACCACACAGCACACCACGCAGTACAGCACACAGCACACCACGCAGTACACCACACAGCACACCACGCAGTACAGCACACAGCACAGAACACCACACAGCACACCACACAGCACACCACGCAGTACAGCACACAGAACACCACACAGCACACCACGCAGTACACCACGCAGTACAGCACACCACGCAGTACAACACACCACAGCACACCACGCAGTACAGCACACAGTACAACACACAGCACACCACGCAGTACAACACACCACTCAGTACAACACACACCACACAGCACACAGCACACCACGCAGGCAGTACAACACACAGCACACCACGCAGCACCCCACGCAGTACAACACACCACACAGCACAGCACACCACACAGCACACCACGCAGCACACCACGCAGCACCCCACGCAGCACAGAACCCACGCAGCACACGCAGCACATCACGCAGCACCCCACGCAGCACCCCACGCAGCACAGCACCCCACGCATCACCCACGCAGCACAGCACGCAGCACACCACGCAGCACAGCACACCACGCAGTACAACACACAACACACCACGCAGCACACCACGCAGTACAGCACCCACACACACGCAGTACAACACACAACACACCACGCAGCACCCACACACCACGCAGTACAACACACAACACACCACGCAGCACACCACGCAGTACAGCACCCACACACCACGCAGTACAACACACAACACACCACACAGCACAACACACAGCACACAGCACCCACACACCACGCAGTACAACACACAACACACCACGCAGCACACCACGCAGTACAGCACACCACGCAGTACAGCACACAACACACCACGCAGTACAACACACAACACACCACGCAGTACAACACACAACACACCACGCAGCACACCACGCAGTACAGCACACCACGCAGTACAGCACACAACACACCACGCAGTACAACACACAACACACCACGCAGTACAACACACAACACACCACGCAGCACACCACGCAGTACAACACACAACACACCATGCAGTACAACACACAACACACCACGCAGTACAACACACAACACACCACGCAGCACACCACGCAGTACAACACACAACACACCATGCAGTACAACACACAACACACCACGCAGTACAACACACAACACACCACGCAGCACACCACGCAGTACAGCACACAGCGCAGTACAGCACACCACACAGAACACCACACAGCACCCACATACCACGCAGCACACCACGCAGTACTGCACACAGCACACCACGCAGTACAGCACACCACATAGAACACCACACAGCACACCACACAGCACACCACGCAGTACAGCACACAGCACACCACGCAGTACAGCACACCACACAGAACACCACACAGCACACACACAGCACACCACGCAGTACAGCACACCACGCAGTACACCACACAGCACACCACGCAGTACAGCACACAGCACAGAACACCACACAGCACACCACACAGCACACCACGCAGTACAGCACACAGAACACCACACAGCACACCACGCAGTACACCACGCAGTACAGCACACCACGCAGTACAACACACCACAGCACACCACGCAGTACAGCACACAGTACAACACACAGCACACCACGCAGTACAACACACCACTCAGTACAACACACCACACAGCACACAGCACACCACGCAGGCAGTACAACACACAGCACACCACGCAGCACCCCACGCAGTACAACACACCACACAGCACAGCACACAGCACACCACACAGCACACCACGCAGCACACCACGCAGCACCCCACGCAGCACAGAACCCCACGCAGCACAGCACGCAGCACATCACGCAGCACCCCACGCAGCACCCACGCAGCACATCACGCAGCACATCACGCAGCCCCCACGCAGCACCCCACGCAGCACAGAACCCCACGCAGCACCCCACGCAGCACCCCACGCAGCACAGCACGCAGCACATCACGCAGCACCCCACGCAGCACAGCACGCAGCACACCACGCATCACCCCACGCAGCACAGCACGCAGCACACCACGCAGCACCCCACGCAGCACCCCACGCAGCACACCACGCAGCACAGCACCCCACGCATCACCCCACGCATCACCCACGCAGCACAGCACGCAGCACACCACGCAGCACACCACGCAGCACAGCACCCCCGCAGCACACCACGCAGCACCCCACGCAGCACACCACGCAGCACAGCACGCAGCACACCACGCAGCACCCCACGCAGCACAGCACCCACGCAGCACACCACGCAGCACCCCACGCAGCACACCACGCAGCACAGCACCCCACGCAGCACCCCTCTCTCCCACGTGCGAGGGAGCTCACATTTGGTCAAACAATCCCTTCTCACAGCAGAATCCTGGACGAAGCAGAAGTCAAAACCCCATCCCGGGGCTCAGTGAGAGAGGCCTCCGATAGCGCGGGGCAGCGCTGTGATGCGACAGAAGGCGACTGAAATAAAAGCGGACACCAATGAAGTGTCGCCACTGATTGCGCGTTGTTAGTAAATTCGCTCAATGACTTAGCCCGCGGAATTGATCTGAACATTATTAATTACAAGATTATTCATTACAATCTTCCCCACGGCGCCGCGAGATCGGACATGGAAAGAAACAACTTTTTAATGGCCTAATGTTGTTTTGTCGTAGCGAATCAACAACATGGCAGTCTGTTGTAGTGTTAGAAGAGACTCGCGTTAAACATCTCATTTACAACCATTCACTTTGGCCTGCGCGAGTTCCACAGCAGCGTGGAGGCCGTGTCGCCGCTGGGTGTGCGCGCTGCCCAGCGGAGTGACTCTCAGTCGTGAATGAGAGCGATAACAACAACACCACGAGAGAACCAAGGAGTCACAATGACGATGATGCGGTTCAGAGCGGCAACAGATCGCCGTTGGACTGGCGACAGAGTGGGACAAGCCCGAGGGAGGGAGCGGAGCCTGCGAATCTCGTCGCTGAGACGGGACACTGAAAGACTCCGTGGGCGCAGCGAGACGATCACCCCCGCTGATCAGGCGCAACTCCCCCCCCCCCCGTGCCCTCCCCCCCCCCGTGCCCTCCACCCCCCCCCGTGCCCTCCACCCCCGTGCCCTCCACCCCCCCCCCCCCGTGCCCTCCACCCCCCCCCCGTGCCCTCCACCACCCCCCCGTGCCCTCCACCCCCCCCCCCCCGTGCCCTCCACCCCCCCATGAGCCCCCAGGTGCGGCATCACGGCCGACGTGGACTCTGACAGGAGTGGCGCTACTGCGCGCGGCGCCGATCGCCGTGGCTGGAGGTGAGAGAGAGACGGGCGGGGGGGGGGGACCCGCTCGAGGCGCCGGGGTCGTCTCGTTCCCCGGCTGAGATTGAGTGCCACCTCCGCCCACCACCGCCTCCGCCCACCACCGCCTCCGCCCACCACCACCTTCGCCCACCACCACCTTCGCCCACCACCACCACCACCTTCGCCCACCACCACCTTCGCCACCACCACCTTTGCCCACCACCACCTTCGCCCACCACCACCTTCGCCCACCACCACCTTCGCCCACCACCACCTTCGCCCACCACCACCTCCGCCCACCACCACCTCCGCCCACCACCACCTTCGCCCACCACCACCTTCGCCCACACCACCTTCGCCCACCACCACCTCCGCCCACCACCACCTTCGCCCACCACCACCTTTGCCCACCACCACCTTCGCCCCACCACCTCCGCCCACCACCACCTTCGCCCACCACCACCTTCGCCCACCACCACCTCCGCCCACCACCACCTCCGCCCACCACCACCTCCGCCCACCACCACCTCGCCCACCACCACCTCCGCCCACCACCACCTCCGCCCACCACCACCTCCGCCACCACCACCTTCGCCACCACCACCTTTGCCCACCACCACCTCCGCCCACCACCACCTCCGCCCACCACCACCTCCGCCCACCACCACCTCCGCCCACCACCACCTCCGCCCACCACCACCTTCGCCCACCACCACCTCCGCCACCACCACCTTCGCCCACCACCACCTCCGCCCACCACCACCTCCGCCCACCACCACCTCCGCCCACCACCACCTCCGCCCACCACCACCTTTGCCCACCACCACCTTTGCCCACCACCACCTCCGCCCACCACCGCCTTCGCNCACCACCACCACCGCCCACCACCACCTCCGCCCACCACCGCCTTCGCCCACACCACCTCCGCCCACCACCACCTCCGCCCACCACCACCTTCGCCCACCACCACCTTCGCCCACCACCACCTTCGCCCACCACCACCTCCGCCCACCACCACCTTCGCCCACCACCACCTCCGCCCACCACCACCTCCGCCCACCACCACCTTCGCCCACCACCACCTCCGCCCACCACCACCACCACCTTCGCCCACCACCTCCGCCCACCACCACCTCCGCCCACCACCACCTTCGCCCACCACCACCACCACCTCGCCCACCACCACCTCCGCCCACCACCACCTCCGCCCACCACCACCTCCGCCCACCACCACCTCCGCCCACCACCACCACCGCCCACCACCACCTTTGCCCACCACCGCCTCCGCCCACCACCGCCTCCGCCCACCACCACCTCCGCCACCACCACCACCGCCCACCACCACCTTGCCCACCACCACCACCACCTTTGCCCACCACCACCTTTGCCCACCACCGCCTCCGCCCACCACCACCTCCGCCCACCACCACCTTCGCCCACCACCACCACCTTTGCCCACCACCACCTCCGCCCACCACCACCACCACCTTTGCCCAACACCACCTCCGCCCACCACCACCTTTGCCCACCACCACCACCACCTTTGCCCACCACCACCTTCGCCCACCACCACCTCCGCCCACCACCACCTTCGCCCACCACCACCACCACCTTTGCCCACCACCACCTCCGCCCACCACCACCTCCGCCCACCACCACCTTCGCCCACCACCACCACCACCTTTGCCCACCACCACCTCCGCCCACCACCACCACCACCTTTGCCCAACACCACCTCCGCCCACCACCACCTTTGCCCACCACCACCACCACCTTTGCCCACCACCACCTTCGCCCACCACCACCTCCGCCCACCACCACCTTCGCCCACCACCACCACCCTTGCCCACCACCACCTCCGCCACCACCACCTCCGCCCACCACCACCTCGCCCACCACCACCACCACCGCCCACCACCACCTCCGCCCACCACCACCTCCGCCACCACCACCTCCGCCCACCACCACCTCCGCCCACCACCACCTCCGCCCACCACCACCTTTGCCCACCACCACCTCGCNCACCACCACCACCGCCCACCACCACCTCCGCC
This sequence comes from Lethenteron camtschaticum, assembly GCA_018977245.1. Lineage (NCBI taxonomy): Eukaryota > Metazoa > Chordata > Hyperoartia > Petromyzontiformes > Petromyzontidae > Lethenteron > Lethenteron camtschaticum. Next base: position 416,566 of record MU249615.1, read on the forward strand.
CACCACCACCACCACCTTTGCCCAACACCACCTCCGCCCACCACCACCTTTGCCCACCACCACCACCGCCCACCACCACCTTCGCCCACCACCACCTCCGCCCACCACCACCTCGCCCACCACCACCTTTGCCCACCACCACCTCCGCCCACCACCACCTCCGCCCACCACCACCTTCGCCCACCACCACCTTTGCCCACCACCACCACCTTGCCCACCACCACTCCGCCCACCACCGCCTCGCCCACCACCACCTTTGCCCACCACCACCTCCGCCCACCACCGCCTTCGNCCACCACCACCTCCGCCCACCACCACCTCCGCCCACCACACCTTCGCCCACCACCACCTTCGCCCACCACCACCTTCGCCCACCACCACCTCCACCACCACCTTCGCCCACCACCACCTCCGCCCACCACCACCTCCGCCCACCACCACCTTCGCCCACCACCACCTCCGCCCACCACCACCCGCCCACCACCTCCGCCCACCACCACCTCCGCCCACCACCACCTTCGCCCACCACCACCTTCGCCCACCACCACCTCCGCCCACCACCACCTCCGCCCACCACCACCTCCGCCCACCACCACCTCCGCCACCACCACCTTTGCCCACCACCACCTTTGCCCACCACCGCCTCCGCCCACCACCGCCTCCGCCACCACCACCTCCGCCCACCACCACCTTTGCCCACCACCACCTTTGCCCACCACCACCTTTGCCCACCACCACCTTTGCCCACCACCGCCTCCGCCCACCACCGCCTCCGCCCACCACCACCTCCGCCCACCACCACCTTCGCCCACCACCACCGCCCACCACCACCTCCGCCCACCACCACCACCGCCCAACACCACCTCCGCCCACCACCACCTTTGCCCACCACCACCACCACCTTTTCCCACCACCACCTTCGCCCACCACCACCTCCGCCCACCACCACCTTCGCCCACCACCACCTTTGCCCACCACCACCTCGCCCACCACCACCTCCGCCCACCACCACCTTCGCCACCACCACCACCACCTTTGCCCACCACCACCTCCGCCCACCACCACCTCCGCCCACCACCACCTCCGCCCACCACCACCTCCGCCCACCACCACCTCCGCCCACCACCACCTTTGCCCACCACCACCTCCGCCCACCACCACCTCCGCCCACCACCACCTTCGCCCACCACCACCTTCGCCCACCACCACCTTTGCCCACCACCACCTTCGCCCACCACCACCACCGCCCACACCACCTCCGCCCACCACCACCTTCGCCCACCACCACCACCACCTTTGCCCAACACCACCTCCGCCCACCACCACCTCCGCCCACCACCACCTTCGCCCACCACCACCACCGCCCAACACCACCACCACCTCTTCGCCCACCACCACCTTTGCCCACCACCACCACCGCCCAACACCACCTCCGCCCACCACCACCTCCGCCCACCACCACCTTCGCCCACCACCACCACCACCTTTGCCCAACACCACCTCCGCCCACCACCACCTCCGCCACCACCACCTCCACCCACCACCACCTTTGCCCAACACCACCTCCGCCCACCACCACCTCCGCCCACCACCACCTTTGCCCACCACCACCACCACCTTTGCCCAACACCACCTCCGCCCACCACCACCTCCGCCCACCACCACCTTTGCCCACCACCACCTTGCCCAACACCACCTCCGCCACCACCACCTCCACCCACCACCACCTTCGCCCACCACCACCTTGCCCACCACCACCTTTGCCCACCACCACCACCTTCGCCCACCACCACCTTCGCCCACCACCACCACCGCCCACACCACCTCCGCCCACCACCACCTTCGCCCACCACCACCTTCGCCCACCACCACCACCACCCCCACCACCACCTTCGCCCACACCACCTCGCCCACCACCACCTTCGCCCACCACCACCTTCGCCCACCACCACCTCGCCCACCACCACCTCCGCCCACCACCACCTCCGCCCACCACCACCACCACCTTTGCCCACCACCACCTTGCCCACCACCACCTCGCCCACCACCACCTTCGCCCACCACCACCTTGCCCACCACCACCTCCGCCCACCACCACCACCACCTTCGCCCCCACCACACCACCTTCGCCCACCACCACCACCACCTTCGCCCACCACCACCTCCGCCCACCACCACCACCACCTTCGCCACCACCACCTTCGCCCACCACCACCTCCGCCCACCACCACCTCGCCCACCACCACCTTCGCACACCACCACCTTCGCCCACCACCACCTTCGCGTCCCCCACCTTCACCGGAGTTCCCGGCCACAGCTTCCCGCCAGCGACGCGCGCGNCCCGCACGCCGGGGATGCCGAGTGGGCGGCGGCGGCGTGCCACCTGCCGCCTGCTGCCTGTGTTGTAGGGTTGGCTGCGTGAGTCTGCCGACTCGAGTGTCTGCGATGTTCCGTTCGTTCAGCACGGCTCCTACATCCACCGGTCATTCTTGTAAAGCGGCTTAAGGCTGAACGTTGCTTATGCACGTCAACAATAACAATCAATCAATCAAAACACAAAGATACTTTCTCCCAACTGTTACGTGCCTCTGATTTCTAACCGTGATTGTATCCTCTCGTTAAGATGATTACAATTCTCAAGGCAACAATGACGACTACGACGATGATGAAGAGGACGATTCGAACGTGCTGAATGTGTTGGATCACTCCAGTAAAGGTAATGGCCCATCATAGCAGGCAAAGACAAAGATCCCCTGTATAGCTTGAAGGCCGGCACGGCACACGAGGGGGTGGGTGCCAACAACCACGCCCGGTCGCCTTTGTCTCCCCAGTGGCGATGTTTACTACACACCTCACCAGGTACTGATTTGAGTCTGAGTCGACCTAGGGGAGGCCGAGGACTGGTTCAGATAATCGTCACTGGTGTTGGTCGTGAGCGGGAATCGAATCCGGGTTACAGGGTTCGTAGCGCAAGTTCTAACCACTCCCCATATCATAGCAGGCACACACACACAGACACACAGACACATACACGCAGACACATACAACAACAACCGCCATTCACCACTAAGTGGCAGTGACGTCACCACGACGCTTGTGCCAGGTCATGTGCACCTTGAGACCACGTGAAGTGTGGGACGCCCACTGGCAGGAGGTCGCGGGGCAGACCCAGGTGCCACGGGTCGACTGACTGAGATAACTGGCTGATGCACCACCTGTACCCCCTACTGTACCAACTTGCTGTGCTTTAGCCACCCGGTGCTCCGATCGTTGTTGTGAGCGTCGCACCTCCGCCCTCCGTTGTTGTTGGAGGGCGACTGCCTCCAACTGCCCAGTAGCGTCCTTCACGAGCCTCCTCCACAGAGGCCGATCTTGACACCGCTGGTACCAGTCATCGGCAAGTCCACTCAGCTCCACGCCCTCCTGTACCACGTCACTCCATCTCTTCTCCAGCCCGTAACGCGCCCGTTTAGCCCCCTCGATCCGGCCGAACAAAAGCTGTTTAGGCATGCGGTGGCTGGGCATGCGGGCTCCATGACCCAGCCAACGCAGCCTTGCCTGCCGGAGGAGCTCATCGATGGACTTTTTTCAGATCTTTCAAGGATTTGTGAGCTCACATGATCCAGCCTGGTTAAACCCAGGATGGATCGTAGGCAGGCCAGCCAAATGTTTCTAACCGGCGAAGATGTTCCATTAGGGGGGTCCACGTTTCGCAAGCGTAGAGAAGGGAGGGAATGACCGTGGCCGAGAAGACCTGAAGCTTTGTGCGGAGTGACAGACCAGGTAGCTTCCACACAGCGTTACGCAACCAATGAAAATATATTGCCGCTCGACTGATTCGGAGTGAGACATCTGCTGTTAAACCGGAGCCAGTCATAAGCACACTGCCCAGGTATGGGAAACTCTCCACTCTCTCCACAACTGCCCCATCACCGATTGGGAGTTGTGGGGCTGATGGTAAGGCCCCACCTCTTAGTGGTACGCTCCAGTCTTAGCAGCAGCGTCTCCAACTCCTCCTCTGAATGAGCAGCTATTACCAAATCATCGGCATACATAACGTGGTTGACCAATAGGGAGCCACCCCTTGATCGCACCCGGGCATTGATCAGCCTCCCATTATATCTGTACCAAATGGAAATTCCCCCGGTACAGCTATTGAAGGCTTCACGAACTACGTGGTCAAAATAGATGTTAAATAATGTGGGAGCCAGAGGACATCCCTGTCGCACCCCAAGGTGTAGAGGGAAAGGCTCCGACTCCGGCCACGTAGTTTTACCCGGGCCCGCTCACCATCATGAAGGTCCTTAATGATCGTGAGCAGAGGGTCAGGGACTTCGAAAGCATGAAGAACAACCCAGAGCCCAGACCTACTGATGGTATCATAGGCCTTGACCAGGTCAATAAAGCAGATATGTAGGTCTTGTTGGAATTCCCTATACCTCTGCTGTAGCAGACGGACAGAAAATATGGCATCTGTGCAGGACCGCCCTTTCCTGAAACCGCATTGGGGCTCTGCAAGCCTCTCCTCAGCGTGCCTAGCAAGGCGATGTTGAATAATCCTTGCCAGGACCTTTCCCGGCATACTGAGGAGTGAGATACCCCTGTAGTTGTTACAGTCTGTGTGGTCCCCTTCTTAAAGAGGGGGACCACCAGGGCATCCTTCCAATCCTGCGGAACCCGTCCAGTGGTCCAGACTATTGTTATGATACACTATGGGAACCTCATTTGCCAGTAAAAATATGATATCCTATCTGAAATCATTTTACTGGCAAATGAGGTTCCCATAGTGTAGATGCTTGCCCCAAGCTCTCATACTCTGATGGTGCATTGTCCTTGAGTTGTGCGCCTTTTGGCGTCATCTGGTCCAACCCATGTGAGACTAGGCTCTAAGGAAAGCTGTCTCGGGTGTGGACCAATCAACTTCAAGGATAGTGCACATTATCAGAGTTATGTCTTTTGTTTGTATTATGACTGCAGGTATTGCGGTCTATACAAACATGACTCCTTGTAAAAAGGTGTCAGTTTTGTTGCCAGATAGAAGGGTAAAAAACAATTATCATATTGTTATGATGTCATATAGGGCAGTTTGTTACAAACGCCACCCTCCCTCAGCATTCTTTGGGAGATCATCTCTGCCCGGTGCCTTTCCTGGTCTCAGACTCCGTCGCCTTCAGTACTTCCTCAACAGATGGCATCAGGAGGAGTGGGGGACGATGCCAACCCCCAGCTGCAAGCGATGATGAAATTCTCGCTTGCAACTTTCATCAGCCAACTGAGACCAGGCCACTTTAGGTTTGAATGGGGTCCTGGGTGTACACCCACCACCGGAGTGTAAGAATGGCAGGCGCATCTTACAGATGACTAGTCGATGGTCAGAGTGCAGATCAGCTCCACAGTAGGTCCTGGTGTCAAGGACATGGGCTCGCATCGGCTGGTCCGTCATTATGTAGTCCAGCAGAAGTTCTTTCTTGGACCCGGCATGTATCCATGATGTTGTGTGGATGCGCCGATGCCGGAAGAGCATGTTGGTAATTACAAGCCCATGGGCTGCACAAAAATCTAGCAGCCTCCTACCGTTGTTATTGAGCTGATCTGGCCCATGCCTTCCAATCACTCCAGACCAGGTGCCAGCATCATGACCAACTCGGGCATTGAAGTCACCCAACAAGATGACTCTGTCCTGAGTGGCCACTTTAGCCAGCACCTGTGACAGGAGGTCATAGAAGGCATCTGACTCATCGGCTTTGTCTGCATCCCTCCATGTTCGTCTTCGGTGGGAGCATAAGTAACCACGACCACCACTCCTCGCCTCCGGTTGATGGGAAGGGGAGCCTAGTAGCCTGGGGCTTACAGCTTCCCACACCTCACCGCCACGCTCCCACGCCCCCTTCATTCTTTTGTTCAGAAGAAGAGCCACACCCTGTTGTTTGGCAGTCTCCTGCCCGAGTAGAGCAGGAGCCAGAACCAGTCCACCGGACCTCCTGAATGCCACAGAGATCCAGGCGGTACCGGTCCAGCTCCCAACAGAGGAGTGACAGCCTCTCCTCCGCAGTAAGCATTCGAACATTCCACGTGGCCACACAAAGTGGCTTTTCGTTGTTTCTGGAGGAGCCCCGAGGATGATGATTCAATTTCCTGGCTCTGCCAATTGGGGTTTGGCCAGGAGACGCCATAGACGCCTGTCCCTCCGGGCCTACGGCACAAGCGAATTAGTTCCATATTTATGTTTAAGTCGTGGTTTCGTGGTAATGAATTGAAGGTGGAGGGTTACCAGCCACTCGCACCCATCCAGAGCCCCCGATTAGCCACTGTGGTGGTCACAGACGCCATGAAGGGAGAGGCCAATGGGCATTGGCCCTCCCCCACAGCACTGTCCACGTCCGGCACCGCGAGGAGGTAGGGGGTTGTTTTGCCGGACATACACAGACACATACACACAGACACATACACACAGACACATACACACAGNCACACACACACAGACACACACACACACACACAGACACACACATACACACAGACACACAACTCTTGAGTTCAGATGGTGACCTCGGAGGAGGATCACAACGAATCATCCCCTAATTTTTGGAGTTAATCTTTTCATTTTTTACCAAGTAAGGCCCACTGAGCTGTGTAGCTCTTTTTTCAGAAGCGACCTGGGCACAAATGATAGCTCAAGGAAATGGCTTATCATGTGGCAATGTTATAGCAGCCAAATGCTCTAAACGCATGTTGATTCTAAATTTGAGGACCACGAGAAAAATCCACGCATCCACGGGGAGAAACATGCAAACAAATATTCAGCAGTTGTCAGGGTCGGGGTCGAACCCACGACCTCCTGTACACAAGGCGAAGTGGTAAACATCTCCTCGCCACCGCGGCGCCCGGGGATCGGGGGCTCCTCTGGGCAGACCCCGCCTCCTCCTCTTTGTCTTTATTTGTAATGGAGCATCCCAGCCGTCCTGTGGTTTGTGATCGCGTGCAGACAAGCGGAGGGCGAGCAGCGGGAGGGTGTAGGTCAGGGTGCAGGTGACGGCGGGTGTGTGTCAGGGTGTGTGTCAGGATGTGGGTCACGGCAGGGTGTGTGTCAGGTGTGGGTCACGGCAGGGTGTGTGTCAGGGTGTGGGTCACGGCAGGGCGATGTGTCAGGGTGTGGGTCAAGGGTGTGTGTCAGGGTGTGTGTCAGGTGTGTGTCAGGGTGTGGGTCACGGCAGGGTGTCAGGGTGTGGTTCACGGTAGGGCGATGTGTCAGGGTGTGGGTCACGACAGGGTGTGTGTCAGGGTGTGGGTCACGGCAGGGTGTGTGTCAGGGTGTGGGTCACGGCAGGGTGTGTGGCAGGGTGTGTGGCAGGGTGTGGGTCACGGCAGGGTGTGTGTCAGGGTGTGTGTCAGGGTGTGTGTCAGGGTGTGGGTCACGGCAGGGTGTGGGTCATGGCAGGGTGTGGGTCACGGCAGGATGTGTGTCAGGGTGTGGGTCACGGCAGGATGTGTGTCAGGGTGTGGGTCACGGCAGGGTGTGTGTCAGGGTGTGGGTCAGGGTGTGTGTCAGGGTGTGTGTCAGGGTGTGGGTCCGGCAGGGTGTGTGTCAGGGTGTGTGTCACAGCCGTTACACTCACCAGGGGTCGCATTACAGTCGCCAGGTGCTGAGTCACCTCGTGCTGCACTGGGCCATCTGCCCCTGGGGGTGCCCTCGGCGAGACCACACAGCAGCAATCACCGCCACTCGCAGGTCAGGCGCCGAGACACCGTGTGGCGCATGGAGACAGCTGCCAGTGGGGGTGCACTTTGAATGTCTCCCTGATGAGTGAGGTGCGACTCTCCTCAGGTATCTGCACGTGATGTACGATATCGTGTGCGCATCGCTTTAATGAATGGAAATGTTATAATAATGTAAAGACACAAATCATAGTAGTGTGATTGTGGCCATGCAACCCAAAGAGTAAACCCACATCGATTGATAGAGACACGTAGAGTTATACAGAGACCCATAGAGATACAGAGACATATAGATATACATAGAGACTCAGAGACACATAGAGACTCAGAGACACATAGAGATACATAGAGACTCAGAGACACGTATAGATATACATAGAGACTCAGAGACACGTAGAGATACAGAGACACATAGAAATACATAGAGAATCAGAGACACATAGAGATACAGAGACACATAGAGATACATAGAGACTCAGAGACACATAGAGATACAGAGACACATAGAGATACATAGAGACTCAGAGACGCATAGAGATACATAGAGACTCAGAGACACATAGAGATACATAGAGACTCGGAGACACATAGAGATACAGAGACATATAGATATACATAGAGACTCGGAGACACATAGAGATACAGAGACATATAGATATACATAGAGACTTAGAGACACATAGAGATACAGAGACACATAGAGATACATAGAGACTCAGAGACACATAGAGATACATAGAGACTCGGAGACACATAGAGATACAGAGACATATAGATATACATAGAGACTCGGAGACACATAGAGATACAGAGACACATAGAGATACATAGAGACTCAGATACACATAGAGACACATAGAGATACATAGAGACTCAGAGATACATAGAGATACAGAGACATATAGATATACATAGAGACTCAGATACACATAGAGATACAGAGACACATAGAGACACATAGAGACTCAGAGACACATAGAGATACATAGAGACTCAGAGACACAGAGATACAGAGACACATAGAGATACGTTAAAGCCAGGCCACAATGGTGCAATTGTGGCCATGCAACTCGCACTGTGGACCGTGTAGTCAACCGGCTGTGGTCTGCGCCCCTTCAATGGAGGAAGAAGAGCGACACGACACGAACTCTCTCTCTGCTGATGCTCTCTCTGTCTCTCTCTGTCTCTCTCTCTCTCATCGTGACGAGTAGCAGCATCTGACCTCGACATTGGCATCGAGATTCTGGACCACAGCGCTGTTGCTGCTGCCACCATCGCGCACCAGAGCAGATGAGTTCAACACCGTCTTTGTTGAAGAGGGTGTATCTGTGTGCGTGTGTGCGTGTGTGCATGCGTGTTAACGTAGACCGCCCCTGCAAGGGGATGACGTGTCTGTTTGGAGGGGTCTGCAAAGTGGAAGTGGGGCGCCCTGGGTGGAACGGAACGGGCGCGGAACCGGTCTGCATGTGCCGCCCACCCTTCCATGGGAAAAACTGCCACATGGGTGAGCCGATCACAACCACCTCCACTACGTCCATACGTCCACCACCACCTCTCCCACAACCTCCACAATCACCACCTCCACAATCACCACCTCCACCACGTCTACCATCACCTCCACAACAACCATCTGCACACTTCCACAACCACCACCTCCACTACTACCACCACCACCTCCACAACCAGCAGCACCTCCACAACCAGCACCACCGCCACCTCCACTGCAACCACTCCCACCTCAACCACCATCACCACTTCCAACACCACCAAATCTGTCCACAATGCTGCGTGGCCTTCAACGACAACACAAACCCCCTCTCTCGTCCATCACAGCTGGCAGCTGTGATACCGGTGCTGTTTGTTGCTGTCCCCTCGATGTTGTGGCTCTTTGGTCGTGTTCAGCGACTGTGTTTACATATATATTTTTTAACTAAACAATTTTTATTTTACCTCCTAAGACCCGCTGAGCTGCTATATTAGCTCTTTTTCAGAAGCGGCCTTGCTATCATTAGTGACAGCTCAACGAAGTGGCTTATCATATGGAAATTAATAGCAGCCAAATACTCTGTAAACGCGTGACGTTGATTCTAAATGTGGAGAGAAAAACCGGAGAGACCGGAGAAAAAATCCACGCGACCACGGGAGAGACACGCAAACTCCAAATATACAGCAGCGGGCGTCAGGGTCGGGATCAAACCCTCGACCTCCTGTGCACCTGGCGAGGTAGTTAACATCTGACCACCGTGGCGCTCACTAATACATTTCTAAAATCTAAATAAAAAATAGTAACAACACGCCGCGCGCGTAGTTGCATGAATGTCATCTTTGGGAGCCATTCCCTGAACACACTGGGGTGGGGGGGGGGTGCCGCTCGCTCTCTTCGGCACCCGTCCGGCCGGACTTTGTGCCCGTGGCGTGAGCCGGCGAGCCCCCTCCGCCGCTTGCCTTGCAGTGAGGAACCCGTGCCGGCGAGGGACGTGCCACTTCAGAGGGGCCTGCCTGCTCCGCTTGGACGACCCGGCACGGCCCAAGTGCCGGTGCCAGCTGGGTTTCTGGGGCTCGCACTGCGGGAAGAGCGAGTCCGTCACCCCCTCCAACTCCACCTCCACCGTCCCCCCACTTGGGTCGCCCGCGTGGGTCGCCAACGTGAGCGACCCCTTCCCTGGCTCCGCAGTCCAGAGAAACCCGTGCGTGCAGCCCAACCCTTGCCTCAACGGCGGCGCCTGCTTCGTGGTGCGGGACAAGTGGCAACGCAGTGCCGTCACGTGCACCTGCCCTAGCAAGTTCCACGGCTTCCACTGCAACTTGCGTGAGCCACGCCGCGCACGCACGTGTGTGTGTGTGTGCACGTGCGTGTGTGCACATGCGTGTGTGTGCGCACGTGTGAGCGCGTGTGTGAGCGTGTGTGTGCGTGTAGGACAGTACGTGAGTGGGGAGTGGTAGTGTATCGATTCCCGCTCACGACCAACATCAGTGGCGATTATCTGAACAGATCCTGGTCTTCCATTAGGTCGACTCCGCCTCAAATTAGCACCTGGTGCGGTGTGCAAACATCACCGCTGGGAGACAAAGGCGACCGGGCGTGGTGCTGACCACCCACCCCTCGTGTGCCATGTCGGCCTTCATAGGTGGTCGCTAACAGCACTTGTTAAGGCTACACGTGGGTTCTTTGTCTTTGATCCACAGTGAAGGGCGACTGTTACCAAGGGAAGGGCTCCAACTATCGTGGCACCATGAGCGTCACGGAGGGCAGGAGGCGGTGCCTTCACTGGAACTCCCCGCTGGTTCTACGGCAGCAACACAGCGCGTTCAGCGCCCAGGCACGGGACTCTGGGATCGGAGACCACAACTACTGCCGGTGCAATCACGCCACACAGCCACACCACACCGCACAGGGTCGGCCACAACGCACAATCCTGGCCACACCGGACACACCGGACACACCACACAGCTTGGCCACGCCACACAGCCCGGTCATACTGCAGAGTTTTGCCGCACCACACAACGGGATCACACCGCGTAGAACGGCCACACCGTATAGTCTCGGCCACACCGCACAACGTCGGCCACCCCGCACAGCCCCGGCCACACCGTACAGCCAACGTCACTTTGCACACCACAATGGCAGAGCGTCACACACGCGCGTGCGCACGATGCGGCTGCGTACGGATCGGCGGGGGCCGACGCGGCGGCTGCACATCGGAGCGGCTCGCCGTTCCGCGCTCGTTCCCGTGCCGCCGCTCGCGCGGTCGCTCCCACGGGGACCAGAGCGCCGTGCGCCACGGCCGGACGGCGCCGCACGCAATAATTTTGTTTTCACATTCATGAAAAGAGCTTCATGGCTCATCGGATTCTTCCGGGATCAGTGTAGATTCTGTGGCGAAGGAACACTCGACGGGCAGCCATAGGAGGGAGGACTGCCCGTCTGGAAGGTTCCTTGGGCCCGGGTGCAGGATATGGATGGCTGCGATTGGCGGTGGCCACGCTGCAACGTGGCTGCCCGTAACCCGGTGCTGCGGAGGCAGCAGCGAGGGTTGGTGGATCGCACACGGATGTTTTTGTCAAACTTCCTTCCCGTGGACTCCCTCGTGACCCGGAGCCCCCCCCTCGTGTCTCGGTGCAGGAACCCCGATGGCAACACCAGGCCCTGGTGCTACTTTATAAACAGGGACAGTCGCAAGGTCGACAGGGCTCACTGCAAGCTGCAGCAGTGCCAAGGTCTCACACGCAGCATCGCGTCGCCCGTTCTCGCGATATGTGCACCTAGCCTGGTACGAGGGCTGTGGTGACGTCACCGCAGGTTCGTCGTTTCTCGGCCTCAAATGAGCACTGGGGAGGCAAAGGCGGCCGGGTGTGGTAGTGGCTGCATCATCCCCTCGTGTGCCGTGCTGGCCTTCATGATAGCGCCTTCATGATAGCTGCTACTCGCTAAGAGCACTTGCCCCAACAACCTGGTTAAGGCTATACGAGTATCTTTGTCTCGTCGGTTCTTTACCTGGTTTGGGACCAGAAGAACCGAAGACTGTTTGTTGTGCAGGCTATGACGTGTGCTGTGCGTGCATTTGCTGATTGGAGAGGATGTGGAGCTGAGCGGACTTGCCGGTGACAGGTACCAGCAGTGTCAAGTTCGACCTCCATGTATTGAGGAGGCTCGTGAAGGACGCTGCTACTGGGCAGTTGGAGGCAGTCGCCCTCCAGCGATAGCGGAGGGCGGAGGAGTGACGCTCACAACAACGAGCGGAGCGCCGAACGGCTAAAATGCAGCAAGTTGGCACAGTAGGGGGCACAGGTGGTGCATCTGCCGGTTATCTCAATTAGTCAGCCCGTGGCACCTGCTGGGTCTGTCCCGTGACCTCCTGCCAGCATCACGAGCCTTCGACACTTTACCGTGATAGCCTCAAAGTGCACTTAGCGCTGTGGTCACCGCCGCTTAGTGGCGAACGGCTGTTGTTGGTGGTAGTGTAGTGGGGCCAGCGCGCTGCGCGATGAACCCGGCGACCTGGGTTCGATTCCCGCTCAGTGACAATAATTGGAACCGATCCTGGGCCTCCACTAGGTCGAACTCAGCCGCAAACGGGTAGCTGGTGCGGTGTGTAAACATCGCAACTGGGGAAGACAAAGGCGGCTGGGCGTGGTGCTGGCCACTCACCCCCTCGTGCGCCGTGCCGGCCTTAATAGGTGCTCGCTAACAGCACTTGCCCAACAGTCTTAAGGCTACACGGGGATCTTTGCCTTTTTGTCTTCGTGAAGGGCAGAAGCAGCAGGGGTCTCTTGGCGACGGCGCGGCCGCCACGTGCGGGCGCACGTGGCTGGGGACGCTGCAGGCGCGCGTGGTGAAGGGCCGCGACGCCGGCCTGGGCACCCGGCCCTGGCAGGCCTCGGTGCAGCTGCGTGGCGAGGGGCGCCGGTGCACCGGTGCGGCGGGGTGCTGGTGCACCCCTGCTGGGTGCTCACCGCCGCCCACTGCTTCTCTCCCAGGTGCACGCCGCGCCTCGGCCCCAGCTGCTCGCGGCGGACGGAGTGCGAGAGACCAATGGAGCAGAGCGGCCAGCACCTGATCTAAAATACTAAACTTTTTTTCGATTTAAAGCTTTCGTGACTGCAGGGATTCATCTTCTTGGTTCTTTCGGTAAAGTCACGTAGAAGGGAAGTAATAAAATAATAAAAAAAAACATAATAAAATATAATTCTCACGACGTTTCGGCTACAACGCAAGCAGCCGTCTTCAGGTGAAGAATGAGACACTACCAAGCTAGGAGCTTATATATAAGCTGGGTTGGAGGTGGAAGAGCGCCTTAACAAAAGGAATGTTCCATGAATATGCTAAATTCCTCTTCCTATGCACATTCCTTTTGTTAAGGCGCTCTTCCACCTCCAACCCAGCTTATATATAAGCTCCTAGCTTGGTAGTGTCTCATTCTTCACCTGAAGACGGCTGCTTGCGTTGTAGCCGAAACGTCGTGAGAATTATTTTATTTTATTATGTTTTATTTTTATTATTTTATTACTTCCCTTCTACGTGACTTTACCGAAAGAACCAAGAAGATGAACTAAACTTTTTATTTTTATTTTTACCAGATAAGGCCCAATGAGCTGTTTTTAGCTCTTTTTCAGAAGCGAGTGATAGGACAACGACGTTGCTTCATCATCAAGAGGAAATTTATAGCAGCAGCCAAATACCCTGAACGTGTGACATTGATTCTAAATGTGGAGGGAAAACCGGAGGACCCAGAGAAAAATCCACACGACCACGGGGAGAAAGAGACACGCAAACTGCAGTTATGCAGTAAGCGTGAGGGTCGGGATCGAACCAAAGACCTCCTGCATACCAGGCGAGGTAGTTAACATCTCCTAGCAATTGCAGCGCCCCTCCGCTGTCGAAGCCCTCCCCACACTTGAGCCAAATCACCAACAGCGTTGCTCAGATAATTCTGAAGGCCACGATCCACTCGGGCAACTTCAGGGAATCACCATCGGTAACCGTCACCGGTAATGGTTGCCAGGGCGGCATTTTCCATTGTAAACATCTCGTTGAAGCTTCCAATCCGGTCGGAGGCAGAGGGTCACGACACGGTTGCCTGATGGCATCGCCCCTTCCGTGACCTGAAAAGAATGAAGGGGGTAAAGCCTTCTGATTCATTGTTCTTCTGATAAGTAACGGCTTTTATTGACTGACTGACTGACTGGCTGACTGACTGGTGATAATGAACTGCGTAGAGAAATGACCGTCACTTCGTCACCAGCACTGGGACCTACCTGGCGCTGTGCCGTGTGCAGGAAGCCTGCGGGCAGCTACTTGGTTCGTCTGGGCAAGAGGAAGCTCCACACTCACGAGAGCGGCGAGCAGGACTTCAACGTCTCCAAGGTCATCGTGCATCCCAACTACTCCGAGAGGACTCACGACGCCGACATAGGTAGGCGCTGCGCTTGGCACGGGGACGACGCTGGCACGGTGAAGATGCTGGTACAGGGACGACGCTGGCACGGTCCGCACGGCTGTGTTTGCGTGCGCTTCTGCGCCGTGCGCTTCTGCGCCGTGCGCTTCTGCGCCGTGCGCTTCTGCGCCGTGCGCTTCTGCGCCGTGCGCTTCTGCGCCGTGCGCTTCTGCGCCGTGCGCTTCTGCGCCGTGCGTTCTGCGCCGTGCGCTTCTGCGCCGTGCGCTTTGGCCGTGCTTCTGCGCCGTGCGCTTCTGCGCCGTGCGCTTCTGCGCCGTGCGCTTCTGCGCCGTGCGCTTCTGCGCCGTGCGCTTCTGCGCCGTGCGCTTCTGCGCCGTGCGCTTCTGCGCCGTGCGCTTCTGCGCCGTGCGCTTCTGCGCCGTGCGCTTCTGCGCCGTGCGCTTCTGCGCGGTGCGCTTCTGCGCCGTGCGCTTCTGCGCCGTGCGCTTCTGCGCCGTGCGCTTCTGCGCCGTGCGCTTCTGCGCCGTGCGCTTCTGCGCCGTGCGCTTCTGCGCCGTGCGCTTCTGCGCCGTGCGCTTCTGCGCCGTGCGCTTCTGCGCCGTGCGCTTCTGCGCCGTGCGCTTCTGCGCCGTGCGCTTCTGCGCCGTGCGCTTCTGCGCCGTGCGCTTCTGCGCCGTGCGCTTCTGCGCCGTGCGCTTCTGCGCCGTGCGCTTCTGCGCCGTGCGCTTCTGCGCCGTGCGCTTCTGCGCCGTGCGCTTCTGCGCCGTGCGCTTCTGCGCCGTGCGCTTCTGCGCCGTGCGCTTCTGCGCCGTGCGCTTCTGCGCCGTGCGCTTCTGCGCCGTGCGCTTCTGCGCCGTGCGCTTCTGCGCCGTGCGCTTCTGCGCCGTGCGCTTCTGCGCCGTGCGCTTCTGCGCCGTGCGCTTCTGCGCCGTGCGCTTCTGCGCCGTGCGCTTCTGCGCCGTGCGCTTCTGCGCCGTGCGCTTCTGCGCCGTGCGCTTCTGCGCCGTGCGCTTCTGCGCCGTGCGCTTCTGCGCCGTGCGCTTCTGCGCCGTGCGCTTCTGCGCCGTGCGCTTCTGCGCCGTGCGCTTCTGCGCCGTGCGCTTCTGCGCCGTGCGCTTCTGCGCCGTGCGCTTCTGCGCCGTGCGCTTCTGCGCCGTGCGCTTCTGCGCCGTGCGCTTCTGCGCCGTGCGCTTCTGCGCCGTGCGCTTCTGCGCCGTGCGCTTCTGCGCCGTGCGCTTCTGCGCCGTGCGCTTCTGCGCCGTGCGCTTCTG
This sequence comes from Lethenteron camtschaticum, assembly GCA_018977245.1. NCBI lineage: Eukaryota > Metazoa > Chordata > Hyperoartia > Petromyzontiformes > Petromyzontidae > Lethenteron > Lethenteron camtschaticum. The sequence continues at coordinate 432,449 of MU249615.1, forward strand.
CGCCGTGCGCTTCTGCGCCGTGCGCTTCTGCGCCGTGCGCTTCTGCGCCGTGCGCTTCTGCGCCGTGCGCTTCTGCGCCGTGCGCTTCTGCGCCGTGCGCTTCTGCGCCGTGCGCTTCTGCGCCGTGCGCTTCTGCGCCGTGCGCTTCTGCGCCGTGCGCTTCTGCGCCGTGCGCTTCTGCGCCGTGCGCTTCTGCGCCGTGCGCTTCTGCGCCGTGCGCTTCTGCGCCGTGCGCTTCTGCGCCGTGCGCTTCTGCGCCGTGCGCTTCTGCGCCGTGCGCTTCTGCGCCGTGCGCTTCTGCGCCGTGCGCTTCTGCGCCGTGCGCTTCTGCGCCGTGCGCTTCTGCGCCGTGCGCTTCTGCGCCGTGCGCTTCTGCGCCGTGCGCTTCTGCGCCGTGCGCTTCTGCGCCGTGCGCTTCTGCGCCGTGCGCTTCTGCGCCGTGCGCTTCTGCGCCGTGCGCTTCTGCGCCGTGCGCTTCTGCGCCGTGCGCTTCTGCGCCGTGCGCTTCTGCGCCGTGCGCTTCTGCGCCGTGCGCTTCTGCGCCGTGCGCTTCTGCGCCGTGCGCTTCTGCGCCGTGCGCTTCTGCGCCGTGCGCTTCTGCGCCGTGCGCTTCTGCGCCGTGCGCTTCTGCGCCGTGCGCTTCTGCGCCGTGCGCTTCTGCGCCGTGCGCTTCTGCGCCGTGCGCTTCTGCGCCGTGCGCTTCTGCGCCGTGCGCTTCTGCGCCGTGCGCTTCTGCGCCGTGCGCTTCTGCGCCGTGCGCTTCTGCGCCGTGCGCTTCTGCGCCGTGCGCTTCTGCGCCGTGCGCTTCTGCGCCGTGCGCTTCTGCGCCGTGCGCTTCTGCGCCGTGCGCTTCTGCGCTGTGCGTGGTGGTGGGGGAGCGGTGGCGCAGCGGTCAGCGTAGGCCGTGCTACGTGGGCCGGTGACCTGAGTTCGATTCCAGCTCACGCCACAAACATCGGTGATGAATATCTCAACCGGTCCTGGGCCTCCCCCGAGGTCTACTCGTCCTCTTATGATTCCCGGTGCGGGGTGTAAACATGAACATTTTGCAGACAAAGGCGGTCGGGTGTGGTGCTGGCCACCCACCGCCTCGTGCGCCGTGCCGGACTTAATAGGTGCTCGCTAACAGCACTTGCCCCTACAGTCTGTTAAAGCTACACGGGGATCTTTGTGTTTGTGTGCGCGTGTGTATGTGTGCGCGCGTGCGTGCGCAGCGCTACTGCGTCTGTGAATAATAGGTGCTCGCTAACAGCACTTGCCCCTACAGTCTGTTAAAGCTACACGGGGGATCTTTGTGTGTGTGTGCGCGTGTGTGCGTGTGTATGTGTGCGCGCGTGCGTGCACAGCGCTACTGCGTCTGTGAATAATAGGTGCTCGCTAACAGCACTTGCCCCTACAGTCTGTTAAAGCTACACGGGGGATCTTTGTGTGTGTGTGCGCGTGTGTGCGTGTGTATGTGTGCGCGCGTGCGTGCACAGCGCTACTGCGTCTGTGGGGCACGCGGGCGAGTGTGCCCATCGCACGACCGTGGAGGTGGTGCCGGTCTGCCTGCCCGAGGCCGCCGAGCCGGCGCGGCCCGGGACGCTGTGCCACATCTCCGGCTGGGGCACCGTGGGATACCACGGGGGTCAGTGCACCACCACGGCCATCCACACAGAGCAGCCGGGACAGGATTGCGGCGTGTGTGCGTGCGTGGGGTGTGTGTGTGTGCGTGCGTGGGGTCATCTGTAAGATGCGCCTGCCATTCTTCCACTCCGGAGGTGGGTGTACACCCAGGACCCCATTCCAACCAAAAGTGGCCTGGTCTCAGTTAGCTGATGAAAGTTTCAAGCGAGAATTTCATCATCGCTTGCAGCTGGGGTTGGCATCGTCCCCACTCCACCTGATGTCGAGGGTAAATGGGCGAGGTTTAAGACTGTGACTCATTCAGCTGCAATGGCTGCTTTGGGTACGCGGTCCAGACCTCCCCAGAAACCCTGGCTGACAGAGGAGGTGTTCAGGTTAATTGAGAAAAAGCGACAGGCCCACTCTCATCGCCTACAGCATCCCACGTCAGGGAATGAGGAGGTTTACCGCAGCCTTCGCTCGGAGGTTCGGAGAGCCATAAGGCGCTGCAAGGATGGGTGGTGGTCGCGGGTTGCTGAGGAGATGGAGTCTGCCTCAGTGGCCCGCGATCACAAATCACTATTTAACTCCATCAAAAAAGTAACCTGCAGTGCCACACCTATTACCATCATTAGGGGAAAAAACGGTGATCCAATCTCCGACCCCAGGAACAGGTTTGCAGATTTGCTGAGCATTTCTGTGAGGTCCTAGGGGAGGGGAAATCCCTCAGCCAGGAAAACATCATGGCACAAAGTGGGGATAACCCTGCTGAGGCTGCGGTGCCTCAAATATTGGAAGAGGTCACCCCTGTGAGTGGCTGGCTGAGGTGCCAGCTGTTGAGGAAGTACTGAAGGCGATCCGGAGTCTGAGACCAGGAAAGGCACCGGGCAGAGATGATCTCCCAAGCTAAATGCTGAGGGAGGGTGGCGTTTGTGCACAGACTGCCCTATATGACATTATAACACAGTCTGGACCGCTGGACGGGTACCGCAGGATTGGAAGGATGCCCTGGTGGTCCCCTCTTTAATAAGGGGGACCGCACAGACTGTGACAACTACAGGGGCATCTCACTCCTCAGTGTGCCGGGAAAGGTCCTGGCAATGATTATTCAACATCGCCTTGCTAGGCACGCTGAGGAGAGGCTTGCGGAGCCCCAATGCGGTTTCAGGAAAGGGCAGTCCTGCACAGATGCCATATTTTCTGCCCGTCTGCTACAGCAGAGGTGTAGGGAATTCCAAAAAGACCTACATCTCTGCTTTATTGACCTGGTCAAGGCCTATGATACCATCAGTAGGCCTGGGCTCTGGGTTGTTCTTCGTGCTTTCGGAGTCCCTGACCCTCTGCTCACGATCATTAAGGACCTTCATGATGGTGAGCGGGACCGGGTAAAACTACGTGGCCGGGAGTCGGAGCTTTCCCTGTACACCTTGGGGTGCGACAGGGATGTCCTCTGGCTCCCACATTATTTAACATCTATTTCGACTGCGTAGTTCGTGAAGCCTTCAATAGCTGTACCAGGGGAATTTCCATTTGGTACAGATATAATGGGAGGCTGATCGACGCCCGGGTGCGATCAAGGGATGGCTCCCTATTGGTCAACCACGTTATGTATGCCGATGATTTGGTAATAGCTGCTCATTCAGAAGAGGAGTTGGAGACGCTGCTGCTGAGACTGGAGCGTGCCACTAAGAGGTGGGGCCTTACCATCAGCCCCACCAAAACTAAGCACCTGCCTGGGTATTTTGTACCATCGGACACTCCACCCCCACAACTCCCAATCGGTGATGGGGCAGTTGTGGAGAGAGTGGAGAGTTTCCCATACCTGGGCAGTGTGCTTATGACCGGCTCCAGTTTATCAGCAGAGGTCTTACTCCGAATCAGTCGAGCGGCAATATCTTTTCATCGGTTGCGTAACGCTGTGTAGAAGCTACCTGGTCTGTCGCTCCGCACGAAGCTTCAGGTCTTCTCGGCCACGGTCATTCCCTCCCTTCTCTATGCTTGCGAAACTGGACCCCCCTAATGGAGCATCTTCGCCGGTTGGAAACATTTAGGCTGGCCTGCCTACGATCCATCCTGGGTTTAACCAGGCTGGATTGTGTGAGGAGCTCACAAATCCTTGAAAGATCTGGGCAAAGTCCCATCGGTGAGCTACTCCGGCAGGCAAGGCTGCGTTGGCTGGGTCATGTAGCCCGCATGCCCAGCCACCGCATGCCTAAACAGCTTTTGTTCGGCCGGATCGAGGGGGCTAAACGGGCGCGGCACGGGCTACAGAAAAGATGGAGTGATGTGGTACAGGAGGACGTGGAGCTGAGTGGAATTGCCGATGACTGGTACCAGCGGTGTCAAGATCGGCCTCAGTGGAGGAGGCTCGTGAAGGACGCTACTGGGCAGTTGGAGGCAGTCGCCCTCCAACAACAACGGAGGGCGGAGGAGCGACGCTCACAACAACGAGCGGAGCGCCGGGTGGCTAAAGCACAGCAAGTTGGTACAGTAGGGGGCACAGGTGGTGCATCAGCCAGTCATCTCGGTCAGTTGACCCGTGGCATCTGGGTCTGACCCGTGGCATCTGGGTCTGCCCGTGACCTGCCAGCGGGCGTTCGACACTTCACGTGGCCTCAAGGTGCACTTGGCCTGGCACAAGCGTCGTGGTGACGTCACCGCCACTTAGTGGCGAATGGCGGTTGTTGTTGTTGTTATGTGTGTGTGTGTGTGCGTGGGGTGCGGGTGCGTGCGTGGGTGTGTGTGCGTGGGTGTGTATGCGTGGGGTGTGTGTGCGTGGGGTGTGGGTGCGTGGGTGTGTGTGCATAGCGTGTGTGCGATTCATGTGTGTGGGGTACGTGTTTGCGAGGTATGTGTGCGGCGCGTGTGTGGGGAGCGAGTGTGTGGGGTGTGTGTCGCCACAGTGAAACGGCACCTACACTCGTGAGTCAGACGCACACACACACACGGGTGCGTCGTGGGCCTGGTGCATGGCGCGTGGATCACGGCGCTAGACCGTGGCGTCACAGTGGTGCATGGCGTGCACCGTGTGCGCGCCGCGTCGCTCGCGTCGCTTTGTATCGCACCGTGTGCGTCGGTGCCACAGCCACGACGCCGGTGCTGCAGGAGGCCGAGGTGCCAGTCGTCGCCATAGACGCCTGCAACAGCAGCCTGGGCTACAATGGGCAGCTCACGGCCGGCATGCTGTGTGCCGGCAACTGGGAGCAAGGGGGACCTGATGCCTGCAAGGTACACACACATCCCTCTCACGTGCTGCCCCCACCGCTCCGTCTGCCCCTCCGCCCTCGTTGCTCCCCCACCGCCCCCACCGCTCCACCCGCTCCCATCGCCCCACCGCCCACGTGCACTCGACGTGTCCACCTCCCCTTCCTCCCCACCCAGGGAGACTCGGGGGCCCGCTGACGTGCGCCGTGCAGGCCGCGGGAGGCGAGGAGTCGAGCGTGCTGCACGGCATCGTGTCGCACGGCCGGGGCTGCGGGGAGAAGTACCGGCCCGGCGTGTACACGCGCGTGTCCGCCTTCGTCACGTGGATCCACAGCAGCATGGCCGACAACGGCACGGCCGCCACGGGGAGCGCCGCCGGCGGTGCCGCCGGCTCGGCGCAACTCGCGCCGCGTTCATCTCCGTGACGACCGAGCACGGGGACGAAAGGCGACTTCTGAGCGAGCGGCCGGGTTCCCGGGGCCAGTGTCACGAGATTCATAATTGAGTTTCGAGTCGGGCCACTTCGTAAAACGGTCCGGCCAAATCTGTGTCGTAAGACCCTCCACCACCCGACACGGCCAAACTAATGATAATGCTCACGTGGTGACGCGAGCGCTTCACGACACGCTGAGTCACGCGCCACAGCTCGCCCAAAATATCTCCGCCCAGGATGATCTTCGGATGCTTTAGTGGAAAATCCTGAAAGTACCAGTCGCACCTTCAACTTCTTGCTGTGTTGACCTGGATGGAGGGTTTATGTGTGTGGGGTGTGTGGTGCGTGCGTGTCACCACAGTGAAACGGCACCAACAGTCATAATTCAGACACACCGCTAATACGTCCATATGGTCCAATAGCGCCAATACAAAACGTACTAAATAATTCTCAGCGACTTTAACTCTCACTAAATCACAGCGTCCCAGGCGGGAGAGACGCTGGTCTGCGGAGAATATTTTACCAGAGAGGATTTTAGCGGCGAGTTTACAGGGTGCCTCTGGTGCTCCCCATCACTACGGACGTTGAGGATTTGCTACGGAGAGACTTTCACATCAAGAAACCACGCGCGATGATTTCCACCAGCACTTTGCTTTTATTGCAAACCTTCAGCCGGACACAAGACACACGCGGGGTTCCTGTCGAGTCTCGTCTTCGTTTAAAAGCCCTCGGAATACTCTCAAGACGTGCAGCGAGAGATATCCGTTTCTCACCCCCCTACACTGCATACACGAGCGTGAGTGCGACTGACGGAACAGGAGCCCAAACGACCGGTTCAGTGGCAAGCCACCACATCGCAATGTCGGTTTTGTGCACTCTCATCGAGGGAGAACGACACAAGAGGCGCGTGGTTTGCAGCTGCGAGAGGGCAGCTGCAAACCGCGCCGTGAACCTGCGCTCTTCTGCATAGTAGTGAGTTGTCGCCCATTTAGTGAGTGTTTACACGTGTGGTAGGAAACCGCCGCACCTGGAGAAAACCCACACCTGTGGGAAGGGCAACGCTCAATCCCCTACAGACTGGACGGGTGGAGTCCACATGTTTTGCTCTACAGCCTTCTCCTGGCAGCAACGGGGCAAGGGCTCCTCGACGCCCACGAGACGTTTCACACCATCTGTGTTTGATCGACCAACCCTCGCTACTGCCTCCACACAGCTGGGTTACAGCAGCAGCATAGCCACCATCACCACCACCACCTACTGGCCTAGGCAGCTGCTCACGTCCACTCTTCCTCTCAGAACTCCCGTGGACCAAAGTGCAGAGTTGGCTCACATGGCGAGCGCCAACGAGCGCCAACGAGCGCCAACGAGCGCTGGTGCCTTGGGGGGTCGGGGGGGGGGGCTCGCGTGGCAGGAAGGAGGTGGGGGAGATGCTCCGGCGCCCGCTGTGCCGTGCGCCCGGCTCGAGGGGTGGGGGCTCACGGTCGCCTCTGGGACAGAGTGAGCGGAACAAAACCGTTCCTGTGGGTGGGCGAGGAGGCTGCTGTGCCCACGCGGTGCGCCGGGCGGCAAGGATCGTGCAGGAGGATGGAGGAGGGGGGGAAGGAGGCGGCGACGCCGTTCTTCTCGAGGCGTCCGTCGCGTGTGATGCTGTCGCGTCAGGTTGTCTCTCGCTGGTCGCAGTGGTGCTCCACTGCCTCTAGTGGGGGTCCTGCCGGTACGTCTAGGGGGCGGCCGGTACGTCTAGGGGGAGTCCTGCTCGTGTCTTGAGGGGTGGCCGGTGGCGCAGAGTGGCGGTTTCTGCTCCGCCTCTATGAGCTCCTCCAGGCGCACCATCACGCTCTCCATGAGGTCAAAGGTGAAGAGGGCCGACTGCAGAACCTGCACACACATGCACGGGAGCAACACCTTGACCCACAGCCTGACCCAAACAGCCTACCTACTCTGACCCAGCCTTGTCCACAGCCTCCTCCACGCAGCCTCCTCCACACAGCCTCCCCACACAGCCTCCTCCACACAGCCTCCCCACACAGCCTCCCCACACAGCCTCCCCACACAGCCTCCCCACACCCTCCCCACACAGCCTCCCCACACAGCCTCCANCCACACAGCCTCCTCCACGCAGCCTCCACCACGCACCCTCCANCACACAGCCTCCTCCACACAGCCTCCTCCACACAGCCTCCACCACACAGCCTCCTCCACACAGCCTCCTCCACACAGCCTCCTCCACGCAGCCTCCTCCACACAGCTCCACCCACACAGCCTCCTCCACACAGCCTCCTCCACACAGCCTCCACCACACAGCCTCCTCCACACAGCCTCCCCACACAGCCTCCCCACACAGCCTCCTCCACACAGCCTCCCACACAGCCTCCTCCACACAGCCTCCACCACGCAGCCTCCTCCACGCAGCCTCCACCCACCACCCCCACCCCACACCCTCCACACCCACCCAGCCTCCTCCACACAGCCTCCNCCACACAGCCTCCTCCACACAGCCTCCTCCACACAGCCTCCACCACACAGCCTCCTCCACACAGCCTCCACCCACAGCCTCCTCCACCGCCTCCACCACACAGCCTCCTCCACACAGCTCCACCACACAGCCTCCTCCACACAGCCTCCACCACACAGCCTCCCCCACACAGCCTCCTCCCACGCCTCCACCCACGCAGCCTCCTCCCGCAGCCTCCACCACACAGCCTCCTCCACGCAGCCTCCACCACGCAGCCTCCCCCACACAGCCTCCTCCACCAGCCTCCTCCACGCAGCCTCCACCACACAGCCTCCACCACGCAGCCTCCACCACGCAGCCTCCTCCACACAGCCTCCTCCACACAGCTCCACCACGCAGCCTCCACCACGCAGCCTCCTCCACGCAGCCTCCACCCACACAGCCTCCACCACGCAGCCTCCACCACGCAGCCTCCTCCACACAGCCTCCTCCACACAGCCTCCACCACGCAGCCTCCACCACGCAGCCTCCACCACGCAGCCTCCACCACGCAGCCTCCTCCACACAGCCTCCTCCACACAGCCTCCACCACGCAGCCTCCACCACGCAGCCTCCTCCACACAGCCTCCTCCACACAGCCTCCACCACGCAGCCTCCTCCACACAGCCTCCTCCACACAGCCTCCACCACACAGCCTCCACCACACAGCCTCCTCCACGCAGCCTCCACCACGCAGCCTCCCCACACAGCCTCCTCCACGCAGCCTCCTCCACACAGCCTCCTCCACACAGCCTCCCCACACAGCCTCCCCACACAGCCTCCACCACGCAGCCTCCACCACACAGCCTCCACCACGCAGCCTCCTCCACACAGCCTCCATCCACACAGCCTCCACCACGCAGCCTCCACCACACAGCCTCCACCACGCAGCCTCCTCCACACAGCCTCCTCCACGCAGCCTCCACCACGCAGCCTCCACCCACACAGCCTCCACCACGCAGCCTCCTCCACGCAGCCTCCACCACGCAGCCTCCTCCACCAGCCTCCACCCACACAGCTCCTCCACGCAGCCTCCTCCACGCAGCCTCCACCACGCAGCCTCCTCCACGCAGCCTCCTCCACACAGCCTCCACCCACCAGCCTCCTCCACACAGCCTCCACCCACACAGCCTCCACCCACACAGCCTCCTCCACGCAGCCTCCACCACGCAGCCTCCCCACACAGCCTCCCCCCCACACAGCCTCCTCCACACAGCCTCCACCACACAGCCTCCATCCACACAGCCTCCNCCACACAGCCTCCCCACACAGCCTCCACCACACAGCCTCCACCCACGCAGCCTCCACCACACAGCCTCCCCACACAGCCTTGTCTGCTATTTCGTCTGCTCTGGCTGTCCCGTCTGTACTCTCTCCCTCTCGCACCTTCTGCACCGCGCCCCGTCCCCACTACTCCGCCCTGTCCTTGTACTGGGTCCCAGAAGCAGATCTAGAAACTTCTCAAGGAGGGGGTTAGATTCTGTGGTGCGTATCAATAAAATACGAAGTCTCCGTCACCTGCCCTCCACTTGGTTCCCCACTGATGCTACTGCCTCTCTCTCGCTCGCAGTTTCGTTCCGTCTCGATCGTTCTAACCTTTGGGCAAAGGGGAATTTTTTGTTGTTGCACGAATTATAAAATAAATCTCGATTCGCCAGCCGAGCATCGCTTCCTTCCTCGTTAAAAACACTCTGAGGAACGTGGATTTGGGAGTTGATGTTCATGGAGAGCGGCGTGCTCGCTACACGGCCAGTGTCAACTTGGAACAACAATGACGTCAACTGGCAACGCGGCGCTGAACGGTACAGACTCGCGAAGAGAGAGAAAAGGACTCGGAGGAGCGAGGAGGAACAACAGATGAGTGGGAAGGCGGCCAGCCGGCGCCAAGTTCCGCTCTCCCCAAGCTCTGCAGTCCTCGATATGTGAAGGTGCTATCAGCCAGTTCATGAGCGCCTGGAGAAACCACGCGTGCGAGGGGGAAACACTCTATCCCATGCACATGACCCGGCATTCGTCTGCCAGTAGGGGTGATGATTGCTGCTGTGTGTTGTAGCCTAGAGCAAAGACAAAGGTCCCTGTATTGCCTTAACAGATTGTTGAGGCAAGTGCTGCTAGCGAGCACCTATGAAGGCTGTCGCAGCACACGAGGGGTGCATGGCCCAGCACCACGCCTGGTCGCCTTTGTCTCCCCGTGGCGATGTTCACACACCGCACCAGGTACTCATTTGAGGCCGAGTCGACCCAGCGATGGCCTAGGATCAATTCAGATAACCGTCCCCGGTGTTGACCGCTACCCGCTGCGCCACCGCTGCCCCAGCGGCAGCTGTCCCGTGCGGCACAAGGTGACCCGGGGGACCCGTCCCTGCGAGCGGGCGTTAGTCTGCCAGTAGTGGGGGGGGGGGAGGCGAAGATCGCCGTTGTTTCTGCGTGATCCCAGTTGAGTGTCGCGGCCCACCGGGGGTGCAATCGCGCGTGGGTGCGGGGGAACGTTGGTACCTGTGCGCGTTGCTTCGGGGCATGCTGGGAAGGGGTCGCCGCCCACGCTGACGGAGAGCCCGCGCCGTCCGCGACCGAGTCTGCGAGGCGCACGAGAAGCGCTCGCATGCACAGCTCCACACGTGCAGCGTTCACTGCTAACTACTGAACTGTGTTTTACTTTACGAGGTAAAAGGCCCACTGAAACACGTAGCTGTTTTTCAGATGCGATCTGGCCTCAAATCATAGCTCAACGAAATGGCTTATCATGTGGAAATTTATAGCGGCCACATACTCTAAACGTGTGATGTTGATTCTAAATGTGTAGGGAAAAACCGGAGGACCTGTTTGTGAGTGGGGTGTGTGTGAGTGTGTGAGTGAGTTTATGTGTCAGTGTGTGAATAAGTATGTGAGTGAGTATGTGTGAGTGTGTGAGTGAGTGTGTGAGTGAGAATGAGTGAGTGAATGTGTGAATGAATGTGTGAGTGAGTGTGAGTATTTGAGTCAGCGTGTGAGTGAGTGAGTGAGTGTGTGAGTGAGTGTGTGTGAGTATGTGAGTGACTGAGTGTGTGAGTGAGTATGAGTGAGTGAATGTGTGAATGAATGTGTGAGTGAGTGTGAGTTTTTGAGTCAGCGTGTGAGTGAGTGTGTGAGTGTGTGAGTGAGTGTGAGTATGTGAGTGACTGAGTGTGTGAGTGAGTATGAGTGAGTGAATGTGTGAGTGTGAGTATTTGAGTGAGCGTGTGATTGAGTGAGTGAGCGTGTGAGTGAGTGAGTGTGAGTGAGTGTGTGAATGTGCGTGTGTGAGTATGTGAGTGACTGTGTGTAAGTGAGTATGAGTGAGTGTGTGAGTGTCAGTATATGAGTGTGTGAGTGAGTGTGAGTATGTGTACGAGTGACCATGTGAGCGATCGTGTGAGCATGAGTGAGCATGTGAGTGTGTGAGTGTGAGTATGTGAGTGAGCATGTGAGTGAGCGTGTGAGTGAGTGAGTGAGTGTGAGTGGATGTGTGAGTGTGTGAGTGTGAGTATGTGAGTGACTGAGTGTGTGAGTGAGTATGAGTGAGTGTGTGAGTGTCAGTATATGAGTGAGTGTGTGAATGTGCGTGTGTGTGTGAGTATGTGAGTGACTGTGTGTGAGTGAATGAGTGAGTGTGTGAGTGTCAGTATATGAGTGTGTGAGTGTCAGTATATGAGTGTTTGAGTGAGTGTGAGTATGTGTACGAGTGACCATGTGAGCGATTGTGTGAGCACGAGTGAGCGTGTGAGTGTGTGAGTGTGAGTATGTGAGTGAGCATGTGAGTGAGTGTGTGAGTGAGTGAGTGTGAGTGGATGTGTGAGTGTGAGTATGTGAGTGACTGAGTGTGTGAGTGAGTATGAGTGAGTGTGTGAGTGTCAGTACATGAGTGAGTGTGTGAGTGAGTGTGAGTATGTGTACGAGTGAGCATGTGAGCGATCGTGTGAGCATGAGTGAGTGTGTGAGTGTGAGCGTGTGAGTGAGTGTGTGAGTGAGTGTGAGTGAGCGTGAGTGAGTGTGTCAGTGAGTGTGTGAGCGAGCATGTGAGCGAATATGTAAGTGTTAGTATGTATGTGAGTGAGTGTGTGTGAGTGAGTGTGTGAGCATGTGAGTGAACATGTGAGTGTGTGTGAGTGAGTGTGTGAGCATGTGAGTGAACATGTGAGTGAGTGTGTGAGTGAGCGTGTGAGTGAGTGTGTGAGTGAGTGAGTGTGTGAGTGAGTGTGTGAGTGAGTGAGTGAATGAGTGTGTGAGTGAGCGTGAGTGAGTGTGTGAGTGAGCGGGTGAATGAGTGAGTGCATGAGTGTGTGAGTGAGCGTGTGAATGAGTGAGTGTGAGTGTGTAAGTGTGAGTGTGTGAGTAAGTGAGTATGCGCACCTCTCGCGCGTCCCCACTGCGCGCGCGCCTCAACTCGTTGTCGTAGTGCGCCCGCGACAGCGACAGCCCCGTGCGCAGGGGCCGCAGGAAGCGCTCCTCCAGGCGGCTCAACTCGGTCCACACACACGTCTACGCGGCACACCACCACCAGCAGCAGCGTCACAATACCACCGGCAGCAGCATCGCAACATACCACCAGCAGCATCACAACACAACAGCAGCAGCGTCACAACACCACCACCAGCAGCGTCACTACACCACCAGCAGCGTCACTACACCACCAGCAGCGTCACTACACCACCAGCAGTGTCACAACACCACCAGCAGTGTAACACCACCAGCAGCATCACTACACCACCACCAGCAGCGTCACAACACGCCATCCGCAGCATCACATATCACGTGCCACAACAGATCACCAACATCACATACACTATCATCAGAAGCACCTGTGTCACAACACGTCACAAACCACCACCACTGTCAAGGACCATGCGTCATAACAGACCACCACCACCACTAGCATCATAACACACCGCCAACGGCATCAAAACGCGTAGCCGCCACACCACACCATTGTCACAACACACCACCACCAGCGTCACAGCACATCACATAATTCTACCACCCTCACAACACACCACCACCAGCGTCACAGCCCGTCACAACACTCTACCACCCTCACAACACACCACCACCAGCGTCACACAGCACGTCACAACACTCTACCACCCTCACAACACCACCACCAGCGTCACAGCACATCACAGCACTCTACCACCCTCACAACACACCACCACCAGCGTCACAGCACGTCACAACACTCTACCACCCTCACAACACACCACCACCAGCGTCACAGCACGTCACAACACTCTACCACCCTCACAACACACCACCACCAGCGTCACAGCACATCACAGTACTCTACCACCCTCACAACACACCACCACCAGCGTCACAGCACGTCACAACACTCTACCACCCTCACAACACACCACCACCAGCGTCACAGCACATTACAACACTCTACCACCCTCAACACACCACCACCAGTGTCACAGCACATCACAGCACTCTACCACCCTCACTACACACCACCAGCAGCGTCACGGCACAACACAGCACTCTACCACCCTCACTACACACCACCACCAGCGTCACAGCACGTCACATCACTCTACCACCCTCACCACACACCACCACCAGCGTCACGGCACGTCACATCACTCTACCACCTTCACCACACACCACCACCAGCGTCACAGCACATCACAGCACTCTACCACCCTCACTACACGCCACCACAGCGTCACACAGCACGTCACAACACTCTACCACCCTCACAACACACCACCACCAGCATCACACAGCACGTCACAACACTCTACCACCCTCACAACACACCACCACCAGCGTCACAGCACATCACATCACTCTACCACCTCACTACACACCACCACCAGCGTCACAGCACGTCACAACACTCTACCACCCTCACAACACACCACCACCAGCGTCACGGCGCATCACATCACTCTACCACCCTCACAACACACCACCACCAGCGTCACGGCACAACACAACACCCTACACCCTCACAACACACCACCACCAGCGTCACAGCACATCACAGCACTCTACCACCCTCACAACACACCACCACCAGCGTCACATCACTCTACCACCCTCACTACACACCACCACCAGCGTCACGGCACATCACATCACTCTACCACACTCACTACACACCACCACCAGCGTCACAGCACATCACAACACTCTACACCCTCACAACACACCACCACCAGCGTCACAGCACATCACAGCACTCTACACCCTCACTACACACGACCAGCAGCGTCACGGCACATCACAACACTCTACCACCCTCACTACACACCACCACCAGCGTCACAGCACGTCACATCACTCTACCACCCTCACCACACACCACCACCAGCGTCACAGCACGTCACATCACTCTACCACCCTCACAACACCCACCACCAGCGTCACAGCACATCACATCACTCTACCACCCTCACTACACACCACCACCAGCGTCACAGCACGTCACAACACTCTACCACCCTCACAACACACCACCACCAGCGTCACGGCACATCACATCACTCTACCACCCTCACAACACACCACCACCAGCGTCACGGCACAACACAACACTCTACCACCCTCACAACACACCACCACCACCAGCGTCACAGCACATCACAGCACTCTACCACCCTCACAACACACCACCACCAGCGTCACATCACTCTACCACTCCCACTACACACCACCACCAGGTCACGGCACATCACATCACTCTACCACCCTCACTACACACCACCACCAGCGTCACGGCACATCACATCACTCTACCACCCTCACTACACACCACCACCAGCGTCACAGCACATCACAACACTCTACCACCCTCACAACACACCACCACCAGCGTCACATCACTCTACCACCTCACTACACACCACACCAGCGTCACGGCACATCACATCACTCTACACACTCACTACACACCACCACCAGCGTCACAGCACATCACAGCACTCTACCACCCTCACAACACACCACCACCAGCGTCACATCACTCTACCACCCTCACTACACACCACCACCAGCGTCACGGCACATCACATCACTCTACCACCCTCACTACACACCACCACCAGCGTCACATCACTCTACCACCCTCACTACACACCACCACCAGCGTCACGGCACATCACATCACTCTACCACCCTCACTACACACCACCACCAGCGTCACGGCACATCACATCACTCTACTACCCTCACTACACACCACCACCAGCGTCACGGCACATCACATCACTCTACCACCCTCACTACACACCACCACCAGCGTCACAGCACGTCACAACACTCTACCACCCTCACACACACCACCACCAGCGTCACAGCACGTCACAACACTCTACCACCCTCACAACACACCACCACCAGCGTCACGGCACATCACAGCACTCTACCACCCTCACAACACCCACCAGCAGCGTCACAGCACATCACAACACTCTACCACCCTCACACACTCCACCACCAGCGTCACGGCACATCACAGCACTCTACCACCCTCACTACACACCACCACCAGCGTCACATCACTCTACCACACTCACAACACACCACCACCAGCGTCACAGCACGTCACAACACTCTACCACCCTCACAACACACCACCACCAGCGTCACAGCACATCACAACACTCTACCACCCTCACAACACACCACCACCAGCGTCACAGCACGTCACAACACTCTACCACCCTCACAACACACCACCACCAGCGTCACAGCACATCACAACACTCTACCACCCTCACAACACACCACCACCAGCGTCACAGCACGTCACAACACTCTACCACCCTCACAACACACCACCACCACCAGCGTCACAGCACATCACAGCACTCTACCACCCTCACAACACACCACCACCAGCGTCACGGCACGTCACAACACTCTACCACCCTCACAACACACCACACCAGCGTCACAGCACATCACAACACTCTACCACCCTCACAACACACCACCACCAGCGTCACAGCACAACACAGCACTCTACCACCCTCACAACACACCACCACCAGCGTCACAGCACAACACAACACTCTACCACCCTCACAACACACCACCACCAGCGTCACAGCACGTCACAACACTCTACCACCCTCACAACACACCACCACCAGCGTCACAGCACGTCACAACACTCTACCACCCTCACCACCAGCATCACAACACATCACAGCACTCTACCACCCTCACAACACACCACCACCAGCGTCACAGCACAACACATCACTCTACCACCCTCACAACACACCAGCAGCGTCACAGCACATCACAACACTCTACCACCCTCACCACACACCACACCAGCGTCACAGCACAACACAACACTCTACCACCCTCACCACACACCACCACCAGCATCACAACACAACACTCTACCACCCTCACCACACNCCACCACCAGCGTCACAGCACGTCACATCACTCTACCACCCTCACAACACACCACCACCACCAGCGTCACAGCACAACACAACACTCTACCACCCTCACCACACACCACCACCAGCGTCACAGCACACACAGCACTCTACCACCCTCACAACACACCACCACCAGCGTCACAGCACATCACAACACTCTACCACCCTCACAACACACACCACCAGCGTCACAGCACATCACAACACTCTACCACCCTCACAACACACCACCACCAGCGTCACAGCACGTCACAGCACTCTACCACCCTCACAACACACCACCACCAGCGTCACAGCACATCACAACACTCTACCACCCTCACAACACACCACCACCAGCGTCACAGCACATCACAACACTCTACCACCCTCACAACACACCACCACCAGCGTCACAGCACATCACAACACTCTACCACCCTCACAACACACCACCACCAGCGTCACAGCACATCACAGCACTCTACCACCCTCACAACACACCACCACCAGCGTCACAGCACATCACAGCACTCTACCACCCTCACAACACACCACCACCAGCGTCACAGCACGTCACAACACTCTACCACCCTCACAACACACCACCACCAGCGTCACAGCACATCACATCACTCTACCACCCTCACAACACACCACCACCAGCGTCACAGCCCGTCACAACACTCTACCACTCTCACAACACACCACCACCACCAGCGTCACAGCACATCACAGCACTCTACCACCCTCACCACACACCACCAGCGTCACAGCACAACACATCACTCTACCACCCTCACAACACACCACCACCAGCGTCACAGCCCGTCACAACACTACCACTCTCACAACACACCACCACCAGCGTCACAGCACGTCACATCACTCTACCACCCTCACAACACACCACCACCAGCATCACAGCACGTCACATCACTCTACCACCCTCACAACACACCACCACCAGCGTCACAGCACAACACAACACTCTACCACCCTCACAACACACCACCACCAGCGTCACAGCACGTCACAACACTCTACCACCCTCACAACACACCACCACCAGCGTCACAGCACAACACAACACTCTACCACCCTCACAACACACCACCACCAGCGTCACAGCACAACACAACACTCTACCACCCTCACAACACACCACCACCAGCGTCACAGCACATCACAACACTACCACCCTCACAACACACCACCACCATCGTCACAGCACGTCACAACACTCTACCACCCTCACAACACACCACCACCAGCGTCACAGCACGTCACATCACTCTACCACCCTCACAACACACTACACCAGCGTCACAGCACGTCACAGCACTATACCACCCTCACAACACACCACCACCAGCGTCACAGCCCGTCACAACACTCTACCACTCTCACAACACACCACCACCAGCGTCACAGCACATCACATCACTCTACCACCCTCACAACACACCACCACCAGCGTCACAGCACGTCACAGCACTCTACCACCCTCACAACACACCACCACCAGCGTCACAGCACATCACAACACTCTACCACCCTCACCACACACCACCACCAGCGTCACAGCACGTCACTACACTCTACCACCCTCACAACACACCACCACCAGCGTCACAGCACGTCACAGCACTCTACCACCCTCACAACACACCACCACCAGCGTCACAGCACATCACAGCACTCTACCACCCTCACAACACACCACCACCAGCGTCACAGCACGTCACAGCACTCTACCACCCTCACAACACACCACCACCAGCGTCACAGCACATCACAACACTCTACCACCCTCACCACACACCACCACCAGCGTCACAGCCCGTCACAACACTCTACCACCCTCACCACACACCACCACCAGCGTCACAGCCCGTCACAACACTCTACCACCCTCACCACACACCACCACCAGCGTCACAGCCCGTCACAACACTCTACCACCCTCACAACACACCACCACCACCAGCGTCACAGCACATCACAGCACTCTACCACCCTCACAACACACCACCACCAGCGTCACAGCACATCACAACACTCTACCACCCTCACCACACACCACCACCAGCGTCACAGCCCGTCACAACACTCTACCACCCTCACCACACACCACCACCAGCGTCACAGCCCGTCACAACACTCTACCACCCTCACAACACACCACCACCACCAGCGTCACAGCACGTCACAACACTCTACCACCCTCACAACACACCACCACCAGCGTCACAGCACAACACATCACTCTACCACCCTCACAACACACCACCACCAGCGTCACAGCCCGTCACAACACTCTACCACTCTCACAACACACCACCACCAGCGTCATAGCACATCACAGCACTCTACCACCCTCACAACACACCACCACCAGCGTCACAGCACAACACAGCACTCTACCCACTCACAACACACCACCACCAGTGTCACAGCACGTCACAACACTCTACCACCCTCACAACACACCACCACCAGCGTCACAGCACGTCACATCACTCTACCACCCTCACAACACACCACCACCAGCGTCACAGCACAACACAACACTCTACCACCTCACAACACACCACCACCAGCGTCACAGCACGTCACAACACTCTACCACCCTCACAACACACCACCACCAGCGTCACAGCACATCACAGCACTCTACCACCCTCACAACACACCACCACCAGCGTCACAGCACATCACAACACTCTACCACCCTCACAACACACCACCACCAGCGTCACAGCACGTCACATCACTCTACCACCCTCACAACACACACCACCAGCGTCACAGCACGTCACATCACTCTACCACCCTCACAACACACCACCACCAGCGTCACAGCACGTCACAACACTCTACCACCCTCACAACACACCACCACCAGCGTCACAGCACGTCACATCACTCTACCANCCTCACAAACACACCACCACCAGCGTCACAGCACATCACAGCACTCTACCACCCTCACAACACACCACCACCAGCGTCACAGCACGTCACAACACTCTACCACCCTCACAACACACCACCACCACCAGCGTCACAGCACAACACAGCACTCTACCACCCTCACAACACACCACCACCAGCGTCACAGCACATCACAGCACTCTACCACCCTCACAACACACCACCACCAGCGTCACAGCACATCACATCACTCTACCACTCTCACAACACACCACCACCAGCGTCACAGCACATCACAGCACTCTACCACCCTCACAACACACCACCACCAGCGTCCCAGCACATCACAGCACTCTACCACCCTCACAACACACCACCACCAGCGTCACAGCACATCACAGCACTCTACCACCCTCACAACACACCACCACCAGCGTCACAGCACATCACATCACTCTACCACTCTCACAACACACCACCACCAGCGTCACAGCACGTCACAACACTCTACCACTCTCACAACACACCACCACCAGCGTCACAGCACATCACAGCACTCTACCACCCTCATAACACACCACCACCAGCGTCACAGCACATCACAGCACTCTACCACCCTCATAACACACCACCACCAGCGTCACAGCACATCACAGCACTCTACCACCCTCACAACACACCACCACCAGCGTCACAGCACGTCACAACACTCTACCACCCTCACACACACACCACCAGCGTCACAGCACAACACAGCACTCTACCACCCTCACCACACACCACCACCAGCGTCACAGCACATCACAACACTCTACCACCTCACACACACCACCACCAGCGTCACAGCACGTCACAACACTCTACCACCCTCACAACACACCACCACCAGCGTCACAGCACGTCACAACACTCTACCACCCTCACAACACACCACCACCAGCGTCACAGCACGTCACAACACTCTACCACCCTCACAACACACCACACCAGCGTCACAGCACGTCACAGCACTCTACCACCCTCACAACACACCGTGTTCTGCAGATTGTGAGAGTTTGTATGTTCTCATCCTGTTCTACAGAGTGAGTGTGAGTCGAGTTTGTATGTTCTCTCCCTGTTCTACAGGTGTGAGTGAATGTAGTTTGTATGTTCTCCTCCTGTACTACAGAGAGTGTGAGTCGAGTTTGTATGTTCTCCCTCTGTTCTGAATGGGCTTCCTCTGGGTTTTCCACTTCCCTCCCACACACACACAATGTAACTGGTATTGGCCAAATCATCGCAATGCTGAAAGATTAGACTGCATATTACTCAAGCAGCAGCAGCAGCAACATCGCCCCTCTACTGTAAAATCTTGGCAAGACCCACCCCCTGAGAAAAGAGTCTTGAAACTCAGCGAGGCTGTCCTGGGTTACCTGCGTTGCAGAGCGGCACCTCCGCGGGCGACACGGGGGGCACTCACCTGTACAGTGTGTGCGTGGCAGCCGGCTCGAAGCGCTCCAGGTACGACTGGAACAGACTCAGGCTGCGCCTGCGCTGAGGGTCCACACACAGCACGCACACGAGAGACGTATGAGTACTGTTGTTGTTGTTATGGCACTTGTGTACCCGGGGAGGGCTCGCCGAGTCTCAAGGCTCTTTTACATGCGGGTCGTGCCAAGATTTTGCAGTAGGCGGCGATGTTGCTACTGTGTAGGGGGCGATGTTGCTACTGTGTAGGGGGTGATGTTGCTACTGTGTAGGGGCGATGTTGCTACTGTGTAGGGGGTGATGTTGCTACTGTGTAGGCGGCGATGTTGCTGTGTAGGGGGCGTGTTGCTACTGTGTAGGGGTGATGTTGCTACTGTGTAGGGGTGATGTTGCTACTGTGTAGGGGGTGATGTTGCTACTGTGTAGGGGGCGATGTTGCTACTGTGTATGGGGTGATGTTGCTACTGTGTAGGGGGTGATGTTGCTACTGTGTANGGGGCGATGTTGCTACTGTGTATGGGGTGATGTTGCTACTGTGTAGGGGGCGATGTTGCTACTGTGTATGGGTGATGTTGCTACTGTGTAGGGGCGATGTTGCTACTGTGTAGGGGCGATGTTGCTGTGTAGGGGCGATGTTGCTACTGTGTAGGGGCGATGTTGTTACTGTGTAGTGGGCGATGTTGCTACTGTGTAGGGGGTGATGTTGCTACTGTGTAGGGGTGATGTTGCTACTGTGTAGGGGCGATGTTGTTACTGTGTAGTGGGCGATGTTGCTACTGTGTAGGGGGTGATGTTGCTACTGTGTATGGGGCGATGTTGCTACTGTGTAGGGGGTGATGTTGCTACTGTGTAGGGGGCGATGTTGCTACTGTGTATGGGGTGATGTTGCTACTGTGTAGGGGGTGATGTTGCTACTGTGTAGGGGGCGATGTTGCTACTGTGTATGGGGTGATGTTGCTACTGTGTAGGGGGCGATGTTGCTACTGTGTATGGGGTGATGTTGCTACTGTGTAGGGGGTGATGTTGCTACTGTGTATGGGGCGATGTTGCTACTGTGTAGGGGTGATGTTGCTACTGTGTATGGGGTGATGTTGCTACTGTGTAGGGGGCGATGTTGCTACTGTGTAGGGGGCGATGTTGCTACTGTGTAGGGGGCGATGTTGTTACTGTGTAGTGGGCGATGTTGCTACTGTGTAGGGGGTGATGTTGCTACTGTGTAGGGGGTGATGTTGCTACTGTGTAGGGGGCGATGTTGTTACTGTGTAGTGGGCGATGTTGCTACTGTGTAGGGGGTGATGTTGCTACTGTGTATGGGGCGATGTTGCTACTGTGTAGGGGGTGATGTTGCTACTGTGTAGGGGGCGATGTTGCTACTGTGTATGGGGCGATGTTGCTACTGTGTAGGGGGTGATGTTGCTACTGTGTAGGGGGTGATGTTGCTACTGTGTAGGGGTGATGTTGCTACTGTGTATGGGGCGATGTTGCTACTGTGTAGGGGGTGATGTTGCTACTGTGTAGGGGGTGATGTTGCTACTGTGTAGGGGTGATGTTGCTACTGTGTATGGGGCGATGTTGCTACTGTGTAGGGGGCGATGTTGCTACTGTGTAGGGGGTGATGTTGTTACTGTGTAGGGGGTGATGTTGTTACTGTGTAGTAGGGGCGATGTTGCTACTGTGTAGGGGGCGATGTTGCTACTGTGTATGGGGCGATGTTGCTACTGTGTAGGGGGTGATGTTGTTACTGTGTAGGGGCAATGTTGCTACTGTGTAGGGGGTGATGTTGTTACTGTGTAGGGGGCGATGTTACTGTGTAGGGGGTGATGTTGTTACTGTGTAGGGGGCGATGTTACTGTGTAGGGGGCGATGTTACTGTGTAGGGGGCGATGTTGTTACTGTGTAGGGGGTGATGTTGCTGTGTANGGGGCGATGTTACTGTGTAGGGGTGATGTTGCTACTGTGTAGGGGGATGTTGCTGTGTAGGGGGCGATGTTGCTACTGTGTAGGGGCGATGTTGCTACTGTGTAGGGGCGATGTTGCTACTGTGTAGGGGGCGATGTTGCTACTGTGTAGGGGGTGATGTTGCTACTGTGTAGGGGCGATGTTACTGTGTAAGGGGTGATGTTGTTACTGTGTAGGGGGCGATGTTGTTACTGTGTGGGGGTTGATGTTGCTGTGTAGGGGGCGATGTTACTGTGTAGGGGGCGATGTTGCTACTGTGTAGGTGTTGNCTGTGTAGGGGGCGATGTTGTTACTGTGTAGGGGGCGATGTTGCTACTGTGTAGGGGGTGATGTTGCTACTGTGTAGGGGGTGATGTTGCTACTGTGTAGGGGGTGATGTTGCTACTGTGTAGGGGGTGATGTTGCTACTGTGTAGGGGGCGATGTTGCTACTGTGTAGGGGGTGATGTTGCTACTGTGTGGGGGTGATGTTGTTACTGTGTAGGGGGCGATGTTGCTACTGTGTAGGGGGCGATGTTGCTACTGTGTAGGGGGTGATGTTGCTACTATGGATGGTGGGTAGGGGGTGATGTTGTACTGTGTAGGGGGCGATGTTGCTACTGTGTAGGGGTGATGTTGCTACTGTGGGGGGTGATGTTGTTACTGTGTAGGGGGCGATGTTGCTACTGTGTAGGGGGTGATGTTGTTACTGTGTAGTGGGCGATGTTGCTACTGTGTAGGGGCGATGTTGCTACTGTGTAGGGGGTGATGTTGTTACTGTGTAGGGGGCGATGTTGCTACTGTGTATGGGGCGATGTTGCTACTGTGTAGGGGGTGATGTTGTTACTGTGTAGGGGCGATGTTGCTACTGTGTAGGGGGTGATGTTGTTACTGTGTAGGGGGCGATGTTGTTACTGTGTAGGGGGTGATGTTACTGTGTAGGGGGCGATGTTGCTACTGTGTAGGGGGCGATGTGTTACTGTGTAGGGGTGATGTTGCTACTGTGTAGGGGCGATGTTGTTACTGTGTAGGGGTGATGTTGCTACTGTGTAGGGGTGATGTTACTGTGTAGGGGTGATGTTGCTACTGTGTAGGGGGCGATGTTGTTACTGTGTATGGGGCGATGTTGCTACTGTGTAGGGGGCGATGTTGTTACTGTGTAGGGGTGATGTTGCTACTGTGTAGGGGGTGATGTTACTGTGTAGGGGGCGATGTTGTTACTGTGTAGGGGGCGATGTTACTGTGTAGGGGCGATGTTGCTACTGTGTAGGGGCGATGTTGTTACTGTGTAGGGGGTGATGTTGCTGTGTAGGGGGATGTTGCTACTGTGTAGGGGGTGATGTTACTGTGTANGGGGTGATGTTGCTACTGTGTAGGGATGTTGTTACTGTGTAGGGGGTGATGTTGCTACTGTGTAGGGGGCGATGTTGTTACTGTGTAGGGGGCGATGTTACTGTGTAGGGGGCGATGTTGCTACTGTGTAGGGGGCGATGTTGTTACTGTGTAGGGGGTGATGTTGCTGTGTAGGGGGGATGTTGCTACTGTGTAGGGGTGATGTTACTGTGTAGGGGTGATGTTACTGTGTAGGGGGCGATGTTGCTACTGTGTAGGGGCGATGTTGCTACTGTGTAGGGGCGATGTTGTTACTGTGTGGGGGCGATGTTGCTACTGTGTAGGGGGATGTTACTGTGTAGGGGGCGATGTTGCTACTGTGTAGGGGCGATGTTGTTACTGTGTAGGGGCGATGTTGTTACTGTGTAGGGGGATGTTACTGTGTAGGGGGCGATGTTGCTACTGTGTAGGGGTGATGTTGCTACTGTGTAGGGGGTGATGTTGTTACTGTGTAGGGGGCAATGTTGCTACTGTGTAGGGGGCGATGTTGCTACTGTGTAGGGGCGATGTTGCTACTGTGTAGGGGCGATGTTGCTACTGTGTAGGGGGTGATGTTGTTACTGTGTAGGGGTGATGTTGCTACTGTGTAGGGGGTGATGTTGCTACTGTGTAGGGGGTGATGTTGCTACTGTGTATGGGGTGATGTTGCTACTGTGTATGGGGTGATGTTGCTACTGTGTAGGGGGTGATGTTGCTACTGTGTAGGGGGTGATGTTGCTACTGTGTAGGGGTGATGTTCTACTGTGTATGGGGTGATGTTGCTACTGTGTAGGGGTGATGTTGCTACTGTGTAGGGGTGATGTTGTTACTGTGTAGGGGTGATGTTGCTACTGTGTAGGGGTGATGTTGCTACTGTGTAGGGGTGATGTTGCTACTGTGTATGGGGTGATGTTGCTACTGTGTAGGGGGTGATGTTGTTACTGTGTAGGGGGCGATGTTGTTACTGTGTAGGGGGTGATGTTGCTACTGTGTATGGGCGATGTTGCTACTGTGTAGGGGTGATGTTGCTACTGTGTAGGGGGTGATGTTGCTACTGTGTAGGGGTGATGTTGTACTGTGTAGGGGCGATGTTGTTACTGTGTAGGGGGATGTTGTTACTGTGTAGGGGGCGATGTTGCTACTGTGTAGGGGTGATGTTGTTACTGTGTAGGGGTGATGTTGCTACTGTGTAGGGGTGATGTTGTTACTGTGTAGGGGGTGATGTTGTTACTGTGTAGGGGGCGATGTTGTTACTGTGTAGGGGGTGATGTTGTTACTGTGTAGGGGCGATGTTGCTACTGTGTAGGGGGTGATGTTGTTACTGTGTAGGGGGCGATGTTGCTACTGTGTAGGGGGTGATGTTGTTACTGTGTAGGGGGGATGTTGCTACTGTGTAGGGGGTGATGTTGCTGTGTAGGGGGCGTGTTACTGTGTAGGGGGCGATGTTGCTACTGTGTAGGGGGTGATGTTGCTACTGTGTAGGGGGTGATGTTGTTACTGTGTAGGGGGCGATGTTGTTACTGTGTAGGGGCGATGTTGCTACTGTGGGGGTGATGTTGCTACTGTGTAGGGGGTGATGTTGTGTGTAGGGGGTGATGTTGCTACTGTGTAGGGGGTGATGTTGTTACTGTGTAGGGGGCGATGTTGCTACTGTGTAGGGGGCGATGTTGCTACTGTGTAGGGGTGATGTTGTTACTGTGTAGGGGTGATGTTGTTACTGTGTAGGGGGTGATGTTGTTACTGTGTAGGGGGCGATGTTGTTACTGTGTANGGGGCGATGTTGCTACTGTGTAGGGGGTGATGTTGCTACTGTGTAGGGGGCGATGTNCTACTGTGTAGGGGGCGATGTTGCTACTGTGTAGGGGCGATGTTGCTACTGTGTAGGGGGTGATGTTGCTACTGTGTAGGGGGCGATGTTGCTACTGTGTAGGGGCGATGTTGTTACTGTGTAGGGGTGATGTTGCTACTGTGTAGGGGGCGATGTTGCTACTGTGTAGGGGGTGATGTTGCTGTGTAGGGGCGATGTTACTACTGTGTAGGGGCGATGTTGCTACTGTGTAGGGGGCGATGTTGCTACTGTGTAGGGGGTGATGTTGCTACTGTGTAGGGGGCGATGTTGCTACTGTGTAGGGGGCGATGTTGTTACTGTGTAGGGGTGATGTTGCTACTGTGTAGGGGCGATGTTGCTACTGTGTAGGGGCGATGTTGCTACTGTGTAGGGGTGATGTTGTACTGTGTAGGGGCGATGTTGTTACTGTGTAGGGGCGATGTTGTTACTGTGTAGGGGGCGATGTTGTTACTGTGTAGGGGCGATGTTGTTACTGTGTAAGGGGCGATGTTGTTACTGGGGGGCGATGTTGCTACTGTGTAGGGGCGATGTTGTTACTGTGTAGGGGGCGATGTTGGTACTGTGTAGGGGGCGATGTTGCTACTGTGTAGGGGCGATGTTGCTACTGTGTAGGGGTGATGTTGTTACTGTGTAGGGGGCGATGTTGTTACTGTGTAGGGGTGATGTTGCTACTGTGTAGGGGGCGATGTTGCTACTGTGTAGGGGTGATGTTGCTTACTGTGTAGGGGCGATGTTGCTACTGTGTAGGGGGTGATGTTGCTGTGTAGGGGGCGATGTTGCTACTGTGTAGGGGCGATGTTGCTACTGTGTAGGGGTGATGTTGTTACTGTGTAGGGGCGATGTTGCTACTGTGTAGGGGGCGATGTTGCTACTGTGTAGGGGGCGATGTTGCTACTGTGTAGGGGTGATGTTGCTACTGTGTAGGGGTGATGTTGCTGTGTAGGGGGCGATGTTGCTACTGTGTACTTGGGGGGGCGATGTTGCTACTGTGTAGGGGGCGATGTTGCTACTGTGTAGGGGGTGATGTTGCTACTGTGTAGGGGTGATGTTGNTACTGTGTAGGGGCGATGTTGCTACTGTGTAGGGGCGATGTTGCTACTGTGTAGGGGGATGTTGTACTGTGTAGGGGGCGATGTTGCTACTGTGTAGGGGGCGATGTTGCTACTGTGTAGGGGCGATGTTGTTACTGTGTAGGGGGGATGTTGCTACTGTGTAGGGGGTGATGTTGTTACTGTGTAGGGGGCGATGTTGCTACTGTGTAGGGGCGATGTTGCTACTTTGTAGGGGGTGATGTTGCTACTGTGTAGGGGCGATGTTGCTACTGTGTAGGGGGTGATGTTGTTACTGTGTAGGGGCAATGTTGCTACTGTGTAGGGGCGATGTTGCTACTGTGTGGGGGATGTTGCTACTGTGTAGGGGCGATGTTGTTACTGTGTAGGGGTGATGTTGCTACTGTGTAGGGGTGATGTTGTTACTGTGTAGGGGCGATGTTGCTACTGTGTAGGGGTGATGTTGCTACTGTGTAGGGGCGATGTTGTTACTGTGTAGGGGCGATGTTGCTACTGTGTAGGGGTGATGTTGCTACTGTGTAGGGGCGATGTTGCTACTGTGTAGGGGTGATGTTACTGTGTAGGGGCGATGTTGCTACTGTGTAGGGGCGATGTTGTTACTGTGTAGGGGGTGATGTTGCTACTGTGTAGGGGTGATGTTGTTACTGTGTAGGGGGCGATGTTGCTACTGTGTAGGGGTGATGTTGCTACTGTGTAGGGGTGATGTTGTTTGTGTAGGGGGCGATGTTGTTACTGTGTAGGGGGGATGTTGCTACTGTGTAGGGGGCGATGTTGTTACTGTGTAGGGGTGATGTTGCTACTGTGTAGGGGTGATGTTGTTACTGTGTAGGGGCGATGTTGCTACTGTGTAGGGGTGATGTTGTTACTGTGTAGGGGGCGATGTTGTTACTGTGTAGGGGCGATGTTGCTACTGTGTAGGGGTGATGTTGTTACTGTGTAGGGGCGATGTTGCTACTGTGTAGGGGTGATGTTGTTACTGTGTAGGGGGCGATGTTGTTCTGTGTAGGGGCGATGTTGCTACTGTGTAGGGGTGATGTTGCTACTGTGTAGGGGCGATGTTGCTACTGTGTAGGGGTGATGTTGTTACTGTGTAGGGGCGATGTTGTTACTGTGTAGGGGTGATGTTGCTACTGTGTAGGGGGCGATGTTGCTACTGTGTAGGGGGCGATGTTGCTACTGTGTAGGGGGATGTTGCTACTGTGTAGGGGGCGATGTTGTTACTGTGTAGGGGCGATGTTGTTACTGTGTAGGGGGGGATGTTGCTACTGTGTAGGGGGGATGTTGCTACTGTGTAGGGGTGATGTTGCTACTGTGTAGGGGGCGATGTTGCTACTGTGTAGGGGGTGATGTTGCTACTGTGTAGGGGCGATGTTGTTACTGTGTAGGGGGCATGTTGCTACTGTGTAGGGGGCGATGTTGTACTGTGTAGGGGGTGATGTTGCTACTGTGTAGGGGGTGATGTTGCTATGTGTAGGGGGCGATGTTGTACTGTGTAGGGGTGATGTTGCTACTGTGTAGGGGGCGATGTTGTTACTGTGTAGGGGGCGATGTTGCTACTGTGTAGGGGGGATGTTGTTACTGTGTAGGGGGTGATGTTGTTACTGTGTAGGGGCGATGTTGCTACTGTGTAGGGGGTGATGTTGTTACTGTGTAGGGGGATGTTGCTACTGTGTAGGGGGTGATGTTGTTACTGTGTAGGGGGCGATGTTGCTACTGTGTAGGGGGTGATGTTGTTACTGTGTAGGGGGCGATGTTGCTACTGTGTAGGGGGGATGTTGCTACTGTGTAGGGGGCGATGTTGCTACTGTGTAGGGGGTGATGTTGTTACTGTGTAGGGGGCGATGTTGTTACTGTGTAGGGGGTGGGTTGATTTGCTACTGTGTAGGGGGCGATGTTGCTACTGTGTAGGGGGTGATGTTGTTACTGTGTAGGGGCGATGTTGTCTGTGTAGGGGTGATGTTGTTACTGTGTAGGGGGCGATGTTGCTACTGTGTAGGGGGATGTTGCTACTGTGTAGGGGGGATGTTGTTACTGTGAGGGGGTGATGTTGTTACTGTGTAGGGGGCGATGTTGTTACTGTGAGGGGGGATGTTGCTCTGTGTAGGGGGGATGTTGTACTGTGTAGGGGGTGATGTTGTACTGTGTAGGGGGCGATGTTGCTTACTGTGTAGGGGGCGATGTTGTTACTGTGTAGGGGGGGATGTTGTTGTGTAGGGGGTGATGTTGTTACTGTGTAGGGGGCGATGTTGTTACTGTGTAGGGGGGATGTTGCTACTGTGTAGGGGCGATGTTGCTACTGTGTAGGGGGTGTTGTTACTGTGAGGGGGCGATGTTGCTACTGTGTAGGGGGCGTGTTGTTACTGTGTAGGGGGCGATGTTGTTACTGTGAGGGGTGTGTTGCTACTGTGTGAGTGNATGGTAGGGTGATGTTGTTACTGTGTAGGGGGATGTTGTTACTGTGTAGGGGGCGATGTTGCATTGTGTAGGGGGCGATGTTGCTACTGTGTAGGGGGCGATGTTGCTACTGTGTAGGGGGTGATGTTGTTACTGTGTAGGGGGCGATGTTGTTGTGAGGGGGGATGTTGCTACTGTGTAGGGGGCGATGTTGTTACTGTGTAGGGGGCGATGTTGCTACTGTGTAGGGGGTGATGTTGTTACTGTGAGGGGGGATGTTGTTACTGTGTAGGGGTGATGTTGTACTGTGTAGGGGGTGATGTTGTTACTGTGTAGGGGGCGATGTTGTTACTGTGTAGGGGGCGATGTTGCTACTGTGAGGGGGTGATGTGTCTACTGTGAGGGGGGATGTTGCTACTGTGAGGGGGTGATGTTGTTACTGTGAGGGGGATGTTGNTTACTGTGAGGGGGCGATGTTGCTACTGTGTAGGGGGCGATGTTGCTACTGTGTAGGGGGTGATGTTGTTACTGTGTAGGGGG